>RJWJ010017945.1:0-32263 GCA_004363605.1 Indri indri
CAGGAGTTTGAGGTTGCTGTGAGCTAAGCTGATGCCACGGCACTCGCCCCAGGTGAGAGAGTGAGACTCTGTCTCAAAAAAAAAAAACAGAAAAAAGAAAAAAAAAACAGAAGCCAAAACCAGACGACAACGTCACAAGAAAAGAAAACTGCAGACAAGAATCTCTTATGAATAAATGCAAAAATGCTAGCAAATTGAATACGGCAACAGATAAAAATGATTATGTACCCTAACCAAGTAAGATTTATCCCAGGAATGCAAGGTTGGTTTAACATCTGAAAATCAATTAATGTAATATACCATATCAACAGAATAAAGGACAAAAACTATATAATCACCTTAATACATAAAAAACTCATCTGACAAAATTCAACATCTTTTCATAATAAAAACATCCAACAAACTAGCAATAGACAGGAACTTCCGCCAGGCTCAGTAGTGTGCGCCTGCAGTCCCAGCTACTTGGGAAGCTGATGCAGTAGGACTGCTTGAGCCTAGGAGTTCAAGACCAGTCTGGGCAACACAGGGAGATCTCCTCTCTAATTAAAAATGAACAACAGAGGAACTGGGGAACTTCCTCAACCTGACATTGGACGCCTATGAAAAACCCACAACTCTTATTATATTTAATGGTGAAAGCTCTCCCTGCCAAGATTAAGAACAAGGAAAGGATGTCTGCTTTCACCATTTCTATTTGATATTGTCTTGACGGTTCATTTCAGGGCAATTAGCTAAGAAAAAGAAATAAAAGGCATCCAGAGTGGAAAGGAAGAAGTAAAACTCTTGCTATTTGTAAATGATATATCTTGTATGTAGAAAATCCTAAGGAATACACTAAAAAGCTATTAGAACTAATAAACGAGCTAAATTTGCAGGATACAAGATCAATATACAAAAATCAATTGTCTATGTACTAACAATGAACAATCTGAAAGTGAAATTAAGAAAATTCTATTTAAAAAGGAAAATAATTTCATTCACAATGGCATTAATAATAATAAAATACTTAGGAATAAATTTAACAAAGGGCAAAATTTGCACTCTGAAAAGTATAAACAAAATTGAAAGAAATTCAACACGATTCCTATCAAAATACCAGCTGCTTTTTTTTGCAGAAATTGACAAGCTGATCCTAACATTGACATGGCAACGCAAGGGACCAGAACAGCCAAAACTGTCTTGAAAAAGGAGAACAAAGGTGGACTCACATTTCCTGATTCCAAAACTGACCACAAAGGTACTAGAGTAGACAAGACTTGGCGGTACGGGCACATGGATAGACACGTAGACCAGTGGAACAGAAAAGAGAGTTCAGAATAAACCCTCCCATTTACGGTCAGTTGGCTTTAGACAAGAAGGCCACGGCAATTCAACAGGAAAGAACTACAAGCGTGGGTGCTGGGACAGATGGGTGGTCACACGCAAAGGATGCAATTGGATCCTTACCTCGAAGCATATACAAACTTAACTCACAATGGATCAATGACCTAAATACAAGAGATAAAGTTATAAAAATCTTAGAAAAAACGCAGAACTAAATCTTCATGACTTTGGGCTAAGAAGTGGTTTCTTGGATATGACACCTAAAGCATAAGCAACAAAATCAAAAAATAGACTTTACCAAGATTAAAAACTTTTGTGGGCCGGGCGCGGTGGCTCACGCCTGTAATCCTGGCACTCTGGGAGGCCGAGGTGGGTGGATCGTTTGAGCTCAGGAGTTCAAGACCAGCCTGAGCAAGAGCGAGACCCCGTCTCTACTAAAAATATAGAAAGAAATTAGCTGGACAACTAAAAATATATAGAAAAAATTAGCCGGGCATGGTGGTGCATGCCTGTAGTCCCAGCTACTGGGGAGACTGAGGCAGAAGGATCACTAGAGCCCAGGAGTTTGAGGTTGTTGTGAGCTAGGCGACACCACGGCACTGTAGCCCAGGCAACAGAGCAAGACTCTGTCTCAAAACAAACAAACAAAAAAAACTTTTGTGCTTCAAAGGACACCATCAAGAAAGTGAAAAGACAACCCACAGAATGGGAGAAAATGTTTGCAAATCATGTATCTGGTAAGGGACTGTTATCTAGAACACATAAAAAGCTCCTGTAACTCAATAATGAAAAAGTAAAAACAATCCAATTTTAAAAAATGGACAAAGAACTTAAGTAGACATACCTCCAAAGAAGATGGGCAATGGACATCTATTATGTATCAATAAAAAGAAGACATATAAATGGCCAATGAGCACATGAAGAGATGCTCAACACCATCACTCATTATGGAAATACAAATCAAAACCACAATGAGAAACCACCTCACACCCACCGGTATGGCTAGAATCAAAAGACAGGCCCTAGCAAGTGTTGGCAAGGATTCGGAGCGCTGGGACCCTGCTACCCTGCTGGGGCAATGTCGGATGGTGCAGCTGCCAAGCCAGCTCCACAGCCTCCCCATCTCCGTGGACAGCTCCTCCACCCTCCGCCTGCTCGGCCGGAAGCCCTGGGCCTTCCCGATCCCCCTGTCACACACACCCCACACACGGTCAGCAAGTCCCGCTGACTCTACTGCAAGATGAATGCCGATCGCATCACCACTTCTGCCACCACCACCCTGGTCCAGGCCCCCGCTCCCCCTCACTGGACTCCTGAGTCCTTGATCTCCCCACCCCGCCCCGCCCTGACGGACCACTCTCCACGCAGCAGCCAGAAGGAAGTTTTTAGAAACGTGAGTCAGCTCCTGCCATACCGTTGCTCGAAACCGCTCAGAGGCTTCTTACTATAAGATTTCCCATCATACTCAACAAAAACGCCCAGCACCTCCCTGTGGCCACCAAGACCCACCGCGCCGGCCTCCAGCTGCCTCTTCGCCTCCCTTTACACACCTCCCCCACTCAGGGCTCCAGCCACGTGGGCCCCTGGCTGTCCTTCAGGCACACGTCACTTGCACCTCAGGACCTTTGCACTGGCTGTTTCCCTTGCCTCAATGCCTTATCCAAGCTCCCCCGTCACAGGTCTTGCACTTCGTGGAGGCCCGCCCCGACCACACCTTCTGTCTGCTTCTGAGGTTGTCTTCAGCACCTCTGTGCTCCCCACAGTTATGCACTGATCTGACCGTCATCTCCCCACTGGAACGTACCTCTCACGTGACCAGGGATTTTGTCTTGTTCACTTACACATTTGCAGCACCTGGGAGAGCTCCTGGGACACGGCTAAATCCTGATTTTATAGACGAGGAAGCTGAAGTTCAGAGAGACAAAACAGCTCGGTGAATCAGAGGCCGAGGGAGGACCCAGACTCGGACTCCAAAGCCCAGGCCTTCACCACATCTTGGCACTTTGTCATTTCTTCTTAGAAGGGAAATCACTGACTTGCCCCAGTCACCCGGAGCATGGAGGGTGGGCAGGACTCCTGGCAGAGAGTGTCCAATCCACCTGCCCCCATCAGAATGGAACTAAGACCCAGGATTAAAAAACACCTCCAAAGCAGCCCAGGGTCACCTTGGAAAGAATTCAACATGGAACCTGCAGCGCCGACCTGGAGGCGCCCTGGCCCCTGATGCCTGAGCCCTGCGCCCACCGTGTGCCTACTTCCTGCCCTCCCCTGAGCCCCAACCCCACCCCACCTTCTGCTTACCAGCGCCGAGGCTCACCTGCCTTGGAACGCAGGGCCCACATGCTGGCAGAAGCACCACTCTCCGAACCAGGGCAGGGCCCCAACAGGCTCTCCCACCCCACGCCCAGCGCCAGCTTTGCCCCTTTGACAGAGCCCAGTCAAGTGACTAGGGAGAAAAAATGACAAATATGCAGGAGCTTAGAAAAGGGAAGCTGGCCCCTGACTGGGGGCGGGAGACAGACAATGGGAGCTCAGGATGGATTCTACCACCGGAGTGGGAAGCCCAGCTGGGGCTCAAGCCAGCACTCCCCCGACTGGTCCAACCCACTACAGGGAGCAGCGTGGTTCAGAGAAGGCCCCAAAGTCTGCTGAGAATCACTCTTGCTATCCGAGGCTCTAAGGTGAAGACTTTCAAAGGTCCTTTCCTGAGTTCACAAGGCAGTTCGATGCATTTCCTGAACTGCCAGAGTGTGCCTCTGTTGGCCATGTGGGATTATAGTTGGGTCAGTGGTAGCGGATGGAAAAGAACAAAGAAGAGGAATGTGGAGAGGCTGAAGCCCTGAAGGCTGACCCATGGCGCCAGGGCATTTCTCAGACCTGGCTGGGCAAATCCCAGGGAGCCCCTTGCCCTCTTGTAGGAAATTCTGGAGAAGCTTAGTGCTGCACTAGTCCTTAATCTGCATATCAGGGAACAGGCCAGTCCCAGGCCACATGGGTGAAATGCGGCAGACACAGGCCTGTGGCACTGACCTGTGGACCCTGCTCCCCGCTCCAGCTGCCTCACTGGACCATCCGACGCGGGTGGGCTCCACTTTCACAGCCTCTATTCCACCAAAGCACCTGGGTGCAAGAGGGGCAAGCTGACCCCCCACCCCAAGAACTTTTCAAGCTCTGGGATCCTGCAAAGCCCTGCTCAGAGCTGGGTGCTCAAAAGGTGGCCAGGGAGAAAGAAAACAGACCTGAGGGCAAACCCTACCCCCAAAATTGATGAGGGTACAAAAAGCTTGGCTCAACTCCCAAAGTACAGGCCCTCAAAGCCCCATGGATCAGGCAGGGAGGGCACAGCCCTGTACAATGTCACTGGAGAAAACAAGGGACTCCCAGGAATGGCAGCAGCCGCAGATGGACACGCTCTCACCACCCAGTTAGGAGCCGGGGCTCCTGCAAGCCCAGCCCCCCGTGACCGAGCACCCTGGGACAGGAACAGGGAGCCTCTGCCGCACCATCCTGCAGGACCCCTGACTAGAACTTAGCAGGAGAGTGTCACACAGTCTGGGGTCAGGTACCCCATGCCTCCTGAACTAAGGGCCTTGCACCTTCCTAATGAGGGTAAGCTAGTGGAGCCTGGAAACTCAGAAACAACTCCGAAACCCCGGAGTCCCCAAATTACCATGGCTGATAGGGGAAACCCCCTTTGTAAGTTACCGTGAGTGTAGAGAGTTAACTCTGGCTAAGTGCTTCAAAATCATCCAGGGACTGCCACCTGCCAAACCAGGGCCCGTCCTTGACACACACAGCAGACCAGGCCAAAGAAGAAACATGACCACATGTCCCCAAGTGTCCAGGGCAATTCCCATTCTGGATGCCCTATCCCCTTCTCTGGCCATATGATTTTGGTTGTGGTACCTCCTTCCCCCATGAGCTCATTATCTTGCTGTCAGTGCCAACTGGTGACTGCCACCAGGCTACCCAAAACTGCAATGGCTTAGCTACAGCTCTGGGGAAATGCTGCCTGGAAAAACAGGTCCCAGATGTTCTTCCAAAGGGAAGAGTTTCCAAAGGGCGTCAGGCTCAGTGCCACCCCTGACTGGGCCTCCTCCCAGACAAACCAAGACCCGCTGGGTGGCAAGTGCTGTTTTTAGCAGCCGGGGCTGAGTGTTGAATACATCTCAGCTCTGATGCCCCAGAGTTCCCAGGGAATGGCTTTTACCCTGAGACAGTATGACATTCTGGTTGCTATGGCGACAGAGGCCACTGATCCACCCCGGCCTCAGCAGCCAAAGCAGCACCAGCCTCGGCGGTGCCTAGCGGGCTCTGGGCTGACAACCACCACCACGGCATGAGAGGCTGCTGGGAGGCAGGGCCACATCGCCCAGCACTGTTTGCACAGGGCTGGGACTCTGAGCCGCCGAGCCATCTCCTGGCAGAGGCATTAGACCTCCTGGGCCAGCCATCAAGAGCTCAGGAGGCAGCTGAAAGGCCTCCCCAGGCTTGGGCTCCCCGGGAGTACCCCAGTAGCAAGGCCCAACAGCAAGAGCCTGGGTCTGACCCCAACTAGCTGTGTATCCCGTGGGAAGTCTCTGTACATCCGCCCTCAGTTTACTCGACTGCAAAGCGTGAACAGCATCTACCCCACCGACCTAGCTAGCCATAAGATAACGTTCACAGCATAAATCTTCAGAAACAGCATCTCGTGGGGTAACAACCTGGGGCTCTACTAGACCCACTCTGTTCTAATCCCAGATGCACTTCCCCACACCCCCCTACCTGGCCCTGTTCTCAGCCTCCCATCCCCCTGAGCCACACACACACACACACACAGACGCACACACACGCACACACCCTTTGTGGTATGTTTTCCCAGGTGAAATACTGGTTCAAATTCTCCTCATTCGAATTCCTTGGTTCCCCAAAATGTCAGCTCTCCTAGACCAGGGAGCTTGATTGTGCCGAGAAGGGACACAGATGACCAAGTCTGTATCTAAAGTCCTGGCATGTTCTCAAATTTTAGTGGGCATCCGAATCACATCACCTTGGGGGCTTGTTTAAAATCCGGATCCCCAGGCTTGTCTGGCAGGCATGCGGACCGCCAGGCGGGGCCCGGGAGTCTACAGTATTACCCCGGACCCTCGGTGATCCGGTGTGCAGTCTGGGGACACGCTGAGAACCTGGCACTATAGCCTGTCCCACCCTGCACCGCTGTCCCTTCTTGGCCAGCATTTGGAAAGAGAAGGCTGACGACATTCTCCTTCCTCCCCCCATCTACACGCACACTGCCACGCGTCCATCCAGGCCCAGTGCAAACAAATCCTTTTCTCTGTGGCTTCCTAGGTGGTGTCCCCTCCCTTAGAATCAGTCTCACTTGGATCTGTATGTCCAGAGCTCTTTATGCCTTAGTTCATGCGTCTGTCCGCCCTGCTGGACGAGTAGCCCGAGGCCGGGACCGCCTCGTGGCAAAGTGCGTAGCGCACAGCAACGACAAGCTAATGAGAGCGCAACTGTCCTACCGCTGGACCGAGGGCCCCCAGTGCCTCCTCCACAACAGTGTCCGCTTCTCACCAGGGTGTCAGGAGTTAACGTAGAGTCATACGAGGGGTTTCCGTGAGGCCTGCTGGGCTTTTGTTCTCAGTTCTGAACAACAGAGCCCGTCACACTGGGTGCAGAAAGGTTGGAGCAACCCTTCACAGAGCCAGAGCCAGAATGCCAACGAAGCGGCTGCCTGCGTTCCAGCACGTTCTGCAGACTGTCTTGGGATTTCTTCCTTTCTCCGTGACACAAGTTATGTACCAAATCCTCCTGGTTGATTTCTGTTTGATTCAATATATAGGTGATTTTTGCTTCCAATTTTGTTATTAGGTTACAGGTAATTCTCATGTAAGTGTTGATTAAAGTTTAAAAAGATTAGCTTCCCATCCCATAGACCGGAACTCTCCCTGGGCCTGGCTGTAATTTCAGCGCAGAGACTGTTATTGCCGGAGCCTCTGGGAGAGGCTCGAAGCCACACATGGGGAGAGAGGGGACACGGAAGCCCAGCAGGTCGTCCGAGCAGCACTGGTGCCGGGACACGGGAGGAGCCAGTCTGCACGTTAGCCCAGCAAACACCTGCTCTGAGCCAGAAGCGGGACTGGGGGCTGCAAAGTGTGGCCATGACCACAGCACAGACCCTGGCCCCAAGGGGCTCCGCAGAAGAAAAGACTGGCAGGAGCTCAGGGCATCTGCTGACCCTGGCAGGGGTAAAGAGGGCTTCATGCAGGAAGTGAAAGGAGAGGCTGGAAGGCTGCGGGGGAGGATTCCGGAAAGAACTTTCCACACTGGGCTGTGAAACGCAGACGGCCGTGCCAGCACCCCTACCCGCAGGGCCATGGAGAGGGTCAAGGGACAATGAGCGGAGGCTGTGTCCGCCGTGAAGCGCTGTGCAAAGGGGAAGACGCTGCTGCGGAGCCTGGCTCTCTGCCGTGACCACAGCTATTTTAACAAGGTTCCCAGTGTAACCCTGAGACCAAGTGACCTATTTCGGGTTCTCTGGCAGCATACCCTGAACCAGCAGCCTCAGCTTCCAAAGGGGAAAGTCAGCAGAGCCCTGAGAAAGGCCAGCTGGCCACAGATGGGGGAACCTTCCCTGGAAAGTCTCTTGGAAAAAGAGTGTGATCCAACAGAGGCTGGAAAGGCCTGAGGAATCCCCGCGCCCAGCATGCAGCTCCCAGAGGCGAGAAGAAAGGCAGAGGCAGCCCAGGGCATGGCTCCGGGAGGTCCCCAGGCAGTGAAAGGACAAGGAGCTTCCTTGACGAAACGAGCCATGTCTAGGCGGGGTCCCTCACAGCCCTAGGACTCCTCAGTAAGGGCCGATCCAAGGCCCTGCATGAGGAAGACAGTTCTGCAGGCAACTGGCTACAGGGTGGCCTTTGCATAGCGCCATCGGGGCCTGGAATTGGCACTTGCTGCCCCCCAGCCCTGGTGCGGTGCTCAGGCAGGAAGAGATCCAAGCTCTCAAAGAACCAGCACATTCAAAGACGCCTGCAGGCGGAGGGCCCAGGATAAAAAGGCAGCAGAAAGCTCTTTCCCATTTGCTCTGCTCCCTTCTGAAATACCACGCAGCTGCCTAAATGCACCCATTCCCCAGGTAAATGCTGTCCTGCTTACAAAAGCGCAAGGCCAGTAAGTCACTCCTAGAATTCAGATGAAGATTTATATGCAACGATGTTTGCTGTCTGCCACACCCTGGGCCCACGCTGACTGGCTCTATGGCCTTGAGCTCCTTAACCTCTCTGAGCCTGTTTTCTCAACTTGACCTATCTCACAGGGCTCCAGTGAGGATTCACTGCAATAATCTTGTGTGTTACTTGGCAAACTATCTTGGCTTGATGAATGTTTGCCATTATTTCATGACTAATGGTGAAAATGAGAAATGAATGTCCAACACGAAGGGACTGGTCGATAAATCATGGCACAGACATACGCCTGCATATTATGCAATCGCTAAAACGTTTTCTTGAAAAACATTAAGAGCACAGCAAAATTATCATAAGTAAAAAAAAAAAATGGGTGTTAAAATAGGTATATTATATGTTAAAATGTTTATACTGTATAGTCCCAACTTGGCGATAGAGATATATGCATATTTTTAAAAGGCACCCGTCTGTAGTCCCAGCTACTTGGAAGGCTGAGGCCAGAGGATCACTTGAGCCCTGGAGTTCGAGACCAGCCTGGGCAATGCAGTGAGACCCTATCTCAAAAAAAAAAATGCTGGCCGGGCACAGTAGCTCACGGCTGTAATCCTAGCACTCTAGGAGACCGAGGTGGGAAGATTGCTTAGGGCCAGGATCGCTTACATCACCAGCCAGAGCAAGAGCGAGACCCCATCTCTATAAAAAATAGAAAAAATTAACTGGGCATGGTGGCGCATGCCTGTAGTCCCAGCTACTCAGGAGGCTGAGGCAGGAGGATCCCTTGAGCCCAGGAGTTTGAGGTTGCAGTGAGCTATGATGACACCACTGCACTCTAGCCCAGGGGACAGAGTAAGACTCTGTCTCAAAAAAAACAAAAAAAAACAAAAAACAACCCACTGACAGGAAATTTAACAAGGGTCATGGTGATTATGCCATGTAATAGGATTCAATCAATCCTTTAAACTTTTCTGCTGTTTCTACCTTTCCCCAGTTTTCTGCAATGACTGTGCTTTACTGCACAACCAGGAAAAACAATCAATACGTACTCTAAAGGCAGCAGCACTGGCCACGAGAAAGGCAGGGACTCAGCACTCTGCAGAGCCTGCTCCGGGAAGCTGTCCCCACACTGGGCAGCTGGCCTTTCTCGGTGAGGCGACCTTCCCGAGAAGTATGGATTTCCTCTGGTTCAAAGCCGAGTCCTCCCGGCTGTCAGGTGTGCTCAGCTACCCCTCGGGACCAGGAGACCATGCTCAGAGAACCTGCTGCCTTTCTGGCAGACCACAGGCTCCCAGACCAGAACCCAGGCGTGCACTGGGGGTTCAGGGAGGCCAGCCCCTTGAATATGCAGATGGAAGCCAAAGTCCCGAGCTTGAGGGGCTCAGAGTCTGCTCAACAGACAGACCAGGAGATAGCGTGGGCAGCAGCCAGCCAAGGTGCGCACACATGTGACAAGAGGGCCTGGCCCAGGATGCAGGAGGCAGGGAGCAAGGTTGGGGGTTAAGGCTGGGTTCCTGGTGGCCAAGAAGCACGTGCAGAGGCAGAAGGCCTGGACACGCAGCCTAAGTCAAGAGCTGATGCTATTCTCTGTGGCCCTTTATGGTGTGAGTGAGGCCGTAGTCTCGGGGGTGGGCAGGGGGTCCTGCTCATCGTGTTAAAGGGTCTGGATTTTATCCTCGAGACTGCAGGAAGCCACTGAAAGATTTTGAGCTGGGGAGAGACCTGCTGATGCCACTCTGAGCCTTCAAAAGCCATTCTGGGGGTGGAGGATGGACCAGAGCGGGCAAGAGAAGTTGAGATGCCAGGTAGGAGCGATACACAGCAATCGAGACAAGAATTAACATAGGCTCAGACCAAGATGGGGGCTCTGAGCAGGAGGGAGAGACACGGTGGATCCGAGAAGCCCTAAGGCAGGAGAGTCTAAAGCAGCATCCCCAGACCAGGGGGTGGGGGTGGACGTAGGGATGGGAGGTGGGAGGCGGAGCTCAGGTGGTGGTGTAAGCGATGGGGAGTGGCTGTAAATACAGAAGAAGCTTCGCTTGCTCACCTGCCACTCACTTCCGCTGTGCACTGGGTTTCTAAGGTTCACGGAGGACAATTTTCCATGGACGAGGTGGAGGGATGTGGGCGGACGGGGTTCAGGCGATGATGTGCAGCCCAGTTCCTAACAGACCATGGACCGACACCGGGCCGTGGCCCAGGGGTTGGGAACCACAGGTCTAAAGGACTAACCAAATCCCTGGGGAAGAGGAGTCAGGGTGAGTCCTCAGAATGCTGGGTATTTGCTGGTGCATTGGTCAGGACAGAGGATCCAGGTGGAGGAAGGGGTTCTAAGACGGGGAGGGGTGATGAATCTGGATCTGTGAGCACGGGGTGTCTGGCAAGATGCTCAGTTGAGAGTCACACATGATGTTCTGAGGGTCAGGAGAGGGGTCTGGGCAGAGGAGAGAGAGAATGACCCTGGAGTATGCCAGTGTGATTAAGAGGGAAGAGGGAGAAAGAAAATGGGGGGTGGGGGGGGTCACAGAGGACAGGGAGGGAAAGGAGGCTGTCATTCATGGATGGTCTCAGCTCGGCAGAGGCAGGCAGGCTGCAAACTGGTAGGGTCCACTGCTCCATACTGGGGCCTCTGCTGGAACCTCCTGGTAAGCCCCTAAGGTGCAGGTCCACCCCAGCATCCCCAGAATCTGCCTGGGCCCCAGCACATACTCAACAGATGTGCATGGAGGGAAGAAGCAGAGGGCGGGCCTGGGTGTGGCTGCAGCAGGTGGAGGGGCCCACTGTGGCCTCCCAGGGTCTCTCCCTGGGTCTCAGGGAGGGAAGCAGTGTCCCAGGTACCAGACCTCTCCAGCCCTCGGGGGGGAGCAATGTGGGGTGCTGTCCCATGGGAGGGTCCACTGGAATCCTCTCTGGCTCAGGGACCGCCTGAGGCAGAGCAGCCTGGGGCATTTGCTGAGGGACAGTGCCACCTAGTGGGCGGCAGCACTCACAGCAGGCCTCTGGGCTCTTGGCGCTGGGTCCCTCCACCCTGCCCCAGGCCTGGAGACAGCAGTCCAGGGCTTTTGCCTGTATTAGCAGGACACCTGCAACATCGGCTGTGGTCAGCACTGCTAACAGAGCAGGTGGACAGGTGAGAATTTTAGCAGAGATCCACCTGGACCCACTGCCAGCCCACAGCAGGAGAGCCTCGACTGACCGTGGTTGTATTGTGTGTTTGAGTGTGTGGGGGGTGTCTTGAGGCTCGCACAGAAAGTAAGAGCTTGTGAAGCACCTCCAGGCACAGCCGCCCCTCCCCTCTTCCACTCTCAGTCCACGGAATCCTCAGGGCCTCCTGCAGCAGGGGTTTCCCCAAGTGGCTCAGGCCTTGGCAGCCAGGTCAGAGGCGACCGTGCAGGGGGCGGGGGGCAGTGCACGGGGCGCCCCAGCAGTGGAGAGCCACTCTGGCTGCCCCGCTCCCAACAATTCTTCCCCAGATCTTTCCTTGGCTCCAGGATCAGCTCCAGGGGCCCCCCCTGAGAGACACAGCCAGGACCTTCCCAGGAGGGCCCCCGACTCCTGGGCCCACGCCATGAGTCACACCCACCAGCCCACGGCTCACGCCTAGGTGCCAGCAGTATTGGGGCCAGGTCATCAGCTGAGGTCACTGTGACCTTTTTCAAAAACTTGACACAGCTCATTTTTAGTCTCAACTACTGGTTCAGCTAAGCAAGATATAGTCTATTTTTTTTTTTTTTTTTTTTTTTTTTTTGAGACAGAGTCTTGCTGCGTTGCCTGGGCTAGAGTGCCGTGGCGTCAGCCTACCTCACGGCAACCTCAAACTCCTGGGCTCACACAATCCTTCTGCCTCAGCCTCCCAAGTAGCTGGGACTACAGGCATGCACCACCATGCCCGGCTAATTTTTTCTATATATTTTTAGTTGTCCAATTAATTTCTTTCAATTTTTAGTAGAGACGGATCTTGCTCTTGCTCAGGCTGGTTTCGAACTCCTGAGCTCAAACAATCCGCCCGCCTCGGCCTCCCAGAGTGCTAGCATTACAGGCGTGAGCCACCACGCCCATCCAAGATATAGTCTCTTTAAAATATTTTTCAAACTTCCCCTTATTACAAAGAAATGTATGTACAATGTTAAAAAATTAGCCTTACAAAAATGTGTGACTTAGAGAGTGAAGTCCCTCATATGTCCCATCTCTGACAAAATGTGCTATTGACAGCCTGGAATAACTCCATCACCTTTTTCTCCTACACACATACACAGTATGTGTGAGTGTGTGTGTAGGGGGTTATGTGTTGTCTTCTATACTGACACACGGTTCTACAACTTATTTTGCTTTTTTCCATTTAAAGCATTCCACTAGAGGCTTTCCCACCATCCCAGGTCAAATTCAGATTAACTCAGTAGCCCAAGACAAAGTGGGAGGGTCTGGGTGCGGTGGCTCATGCCTATAATCCTAGTACTCTGGGAGGCAGAGGCAGGAGGATCGCTTGAGCTCAGGAGTTCAAGACCAGCCTGAGCAAGAGAGAGACCCCATCTATACTAAAAATAGAAAGAAATTAGCTGGACAACTAAAAATATACAGAAAAAATTACCTGGACATGGTGGCGCATGCCTGTAGTCCCAGCTACTTGGGAGACTGAGGCAGGAGGATTGCTTGAGCCCAGGAGTTTGAGGTTGCAGTGAGCCAGGCTGACCCCATGGCACTCTAGCCTGGGCAACAGAGCAAGACTCTGTCTCCAAAAAAAAAAAGTGCTAAGCAGGAGGAAGGTGAGTCCCCAGGACTAAGAGCTGAGGGTTTCAGGTAGACCTGGTTCAGGAGCCAAAGGACAGGGCCCCATGCTAAAAACCCACTTCTGCCCTGGGAGCGGAGTCCTCTCGCAAGAGATATAGGGAAGGGGCAGACAGATGCCACACGGAACAGGCTGTCGCGTACTGCCCGGGCACGCCTGGCAGGCACACCCAGGCACCCTACTGGCGTGTCATGGAAGATTTCTGCTGAATTGGGTGCACAAGGCAGGTCACACCCAGCATCAGAGCTTGGGAACTGGCCCTTGCACCAGGGCAGAGCCCCAAGACAGCCTGGAGAACAAGGGCTGGCTGGTGATCCAGGCCAGGCCCCATGTACCAACCAGCCTCACAGCACAGCAAATGCACCCATCAGCACTCTGCTTCTGAGAGCCCTTGCGCGTCTGGACATGCCACAGATTGCAATATTTCGTGGCCAATAAGTCCAGCAAAGCATAAACAGAATAAAAGGAAAGGACTCTGGCGATGTTGGTTAGAATTCTGGGCCTCAGTGTCAGGATAAGCCTTCCGGAGAGAGAGAGCCTTGCTAAGCGGCCAAGGGACGCAAAGCTGTCTGGCAAGCTGCAGGTTTACATCCTGGGCCTCCCCAGTAACCTGCTGCATGACGAAGCGCCTTATGGTTCCTGAACCCAGTGTCCTTGCTTATTAAGTGGGATTAATACAAATAGTAGCTATCCACAATAAAATGAAATCAGTGCCTGCTACACAACAAACACTCAAATGTTACATGTTTCTACAATGATTGTGGTCACTCAAAAAAATACATCCAGGCCTTTGGGGCATCCCCTCTGGCCACAGCCAGGACCACGCCAGCCGCAGTGTGGCCTGTGCCTAGGCCAACAGTGACGGCACTGTCCTAGCACACAGAAGAGTTTTACTCTCCCTGGACAGGGTGCTAGGTGGGCAGGGGTCAGGCTGAAGGTTAAGGAAATGCAACAAGCAGAGTCTCTGAAGTTACAACGGCCTCCAGACACCTCCATTTCTTGCCTCCTCCAGGGCTAGAAAGGGATCCCACCATCTGTCTTGTAGGGTCCCTGGCTCCCACTGAGGGAAGGAGATGGGATCAGGCAGGAGGCCCCGGAGGATCCCAGGCTCAGCTCTGTGGGTGGGAGGGAACTGTGGCCCCTCCTGGTCTGCCCTGAGTCTCACGGCTCACCTGGTGAGGAGGGCGGG
Organism: Indri indri; assembly: GCA_004363605.1. NCBI lineage: Eukaryota > Metazoa > Chordata > Mammalia > Primates > Indriidae > Indri > Indri indri. The sequence continues at coordinate 14,462 of RJWJ010017945.1, forward strand.
GGCTACGCTCTCCGAAGGAACTGCAACTCAGGGCCCTGGGAAGGGCTTGGCTGGCCACTTGGCCCTCGACTCACCCTGGTCGATGGAGTGCGGTGGCAGCTGGCTCAGCTGGCTGTTGACCACCCCGGCATAGGTGCGCAGAAACTCCTCCTCACTGGCCGTCAGCTGCAGGGCGAGAACGCTACAGTGAGGAGCAGCAGACACCTGCTCCCGAAAGGCACCAGCATTGCCAGAGGCACCCGCCCAGGCCCACCTGATCCCTGGGTGGTGCCTCCTCTGCTCCCCAGGCCTCTGCTCCTGAGATTTGACCCTTTCGGTTCCAGGGTAAGCGAACTCCCTCCCACCAGCTCCCACCCCTGAAACTTGGTCCATGGGGCCCAGAGGCCTTGCCGCTCGGAAGGAATCTGAGGTCAGAGTCTAGTCCAGTGCAGTGCTGGTGGAAGACAGGCCCCACGTGGAAAGCTGACAGGCAATTCCACAGCCCTCCCTCTCTTTCTGAGAAATCCCCCGCACCAGCCTGCCTGCTGCCCCTCCGTGCAGGCCTGCCCAGCTGCCTGCCAAGAGAACACTCTTGGGGCTTGGGAAGCAGGGGCAGGAAAGGAAGGTCAGGGCCTTCAGACGCTCCCACACCCGGCCCCAGCACGGCATGGGGGTGGAAGACTGCCCAGCAGTGCCCCCAGAACTGGACACACTGGGCTCTGGGCCTTGGGGGCCTGGAGTGGCCACTTGGCCACGGAGCCCAGCCACAGGCCCAACGGCCCCCTCCTCAGGGCGGCTGCAGTCCCCTCCGCTCTCCCCGGGGCCTGTTGCTCGACACTCACGTTTGATCCCATCTTCCTCAGCATGAGCAGCACCCGGACCTTCTGCTGAATGTACATCTCCTCCGGACTCTTCCCGGGAGCTCCCTCACGGTTCATCCCCCTGGCCCAGCTCTGGGGACTCCTGCAGGATGAAATGGAGCATCGAGCGGGGAGGGGTCGAGATGGGACCTACTGGGACGCTGACACCTGCGGGGCAACCCACACCCTTCTCTTGGAGCCCCTTTCTACCGCGGCCTTGTTTCTGAGTGCATGGAGCAGCTGGCAAGTTGCCGGGTTCCTCCCTTGCCCTGCTGGTCCCAGGGACTGAGCGGCTCTGTTCCAGAGCGGGCGCTGCAGGGGCCGGCCCGCCCGCCTCTGCTGTGCGTGGAGCTGTCAAGCCCAGGGAGGCTGAGCTGACTCAGACCTGCTAGCCGGCTCTACCTGCCAGCCACCCGCACGCAGCAAGCCTCCTGCGACAAGCCCAGGCCGTGTGGTGCATGAAGCCCCAAGTGTCCAGGTTTTCAAAGCAAGCAACTTCCACAAGGAGCCAAAGTGACAGGACTGGAGGCAGCCTTTGGCTCAAGAACCCGTGAGATCCATGCCCAGCCCCCAGACGCCAAGACGGCTCCCGCGGCAAAAGCCCCTGATGAGTTGGAGGCCCACTCCTGGGCTGGGCTCCAAGGAGTCCCTTGATGGGGACAGGCTGGCCCAGGGCTCTGAAGCTTGCTGCTGCCACCCTCAAAAACCCACCCCACGGCCAGAGGGAGGCTCCTGAGGGCAGCTGGGAAGGCCAGAGGCTGTGCCCAGGGGCAGCAGAGACCTGACCTGCTGAAAGTCGCCAGGAGAGAAGTCTGGAGTTTCCTCCCTCCTGGAGGAGCTGGAGGAGAGGAGGCCGGGTGTAGAGGGGCTTGGGTTACACACGGGTAACTCCTGGATGAGTCAGAAATAACGCAGCAGCTGGTGGGGTGGAGCCTTATCAGCCCTGGTGCCAAGGAGCTGCGCTGGGAGAACCGGGGAACCGGGCTTCTGGGCCAGGGACACCCCTCGCACCGTCTATCCCTCCGGGCCAGCAAGCCCTGGACCAGCAGGCTCTCCCGGGCAGGGCAGCTCTCCCCGCAAGGGTGGATTCAGAAATGTGCCTGAGCCTGGGCAGCAGCCTTCCTCCTGTGGGTACTTATCAACCACTCATGTCCCGTGAGCTAACAGGGCCTTGGCTGTACGAGCCCACACAACAGGCTGAACGCCTGGCCGGCAGGGCTCACGCAGCAGCTGTGTGCTTGACGCGGTGCAGGTGTCTGTCCAGTGCCTTCCTTTCCACCCTGGAGCCCCAACTCCCTCACTCTGCCACCTGCCCCCGTTCCATCTCCTCTGGGGCTCAGAAAGGGGCCTGGTTAGCGGCCAGGGGCTGGGAAGGAGGACTAACCTACCTCATGAGTGGTCTCCGATGAGAGGCTCCCCCCGCACTCCCCCGGGCGGGTGTACCCCAGGGCATGGACAGCCCTAACTTCCTGCACAGCTGAGCGGGGGCGGGGGAGGCTCCCTTCTGGGGTTTCACTTCTCCTCACGTGGACCCACGCTCACTTCCTTCCACTGGGCTGCACTCCACACACCCCGCGGGGTGAACCCTGCCCCTGGGCTGGAGCACGGATGGTGTGGTCTCCACGTCTCCACCTGGGTCCCAGCTACTACATGGCCTTCCTCGTGATCCCCTACTTCCTTCCTTGTCCTTGTCTCTATACAGTAGCCAGAAGGATCTTAAAAAAAAACAAAAAACCCAGAACAGATGACTCCCTGCTTAAACCTACCTGAGAACACATGAATACACTTCACAGTCTCTGCCAGGACTCTGCAAAGCCCCGCACAATCGGCCCCCTCTCCTCCCTCCTCCCCTTGCTCTGCCTTCCTGGTCCCCAGGTCTGTTTCTAGAACATGCCGAGAAGCTCTTTCCCCCTGGCAGCCTTTGCACTGGGTGCTCCCTCGGTGTGAAACTGGCTTCTTCGTCTGGGCTTAAAGATGCCTTCCCGGGGAAGCCTTCCCTGACAGCAACACTGAGCAGCGGCCCCGGCCCACTGGCCCTACTTTCTGAAAGGGCCCTGCTGGCGTACTTTCTTACTGTCTCTCTCCCTGCCCCACTGCAGGCCGGGGTCCCACCTGCTTTGCTCACCCCTGTCCTCACGGAGCCTAGCACCTGGCAGCAGCCTGGCTGGCCGAACGGAACAGCGAGACAGTCTATGGCGTCTAAGCCTCCCCGTCTCTACAACATCGACATCTATTTAGGGCCAAATATCATTGTGTTAAAAGAGACCAAAGTACCTAACCCAGTCTCCCATAAACAAATTTAGCTTTTCCAAAGGACTTTGATTTCCAAAGTAGTATTCCTTGGGCTATTGGGCTCTCCAAAGAACACCTGAAACGCTCCACCCATAAAGCCTTCGAGCTGAGAGTTAGGGCTTCCAGGAGTAAAAATCCTCCAGTGCTGTCCTGGGCCCAAGGGCTAGTTGCAGTCTGCCCCATCCCGGTGAGAGACAGAGTGGAATGCACGGGATGGCCACTAGGTGTCGCCACACACAAAGCACCAGAGTTGCAGTCCACACCCTGCCCACCTGCGCCCTGCCCACCCCCAGCAGGCTCACTCATGGAGGGCTCCTGACCACCTGGGGCCAGCAGCCCAGTGTCTGGCCATTGTGGGACTCGATCACCCCTGCTCTGGCCATCCTGATTGCAATCCTACCACTGCAAACCACGCTCCAGTCCCAGGTCCCAGGACAATGTCTATTCAGTCATTCAGAGGGCTGGTGTCTGGTTTTTGCCGCCACATCCCCAGGACCCAGTGGCACACAGTAGGTGCTTACTGGAGGAGCGTCCATTCTGCAGCGCAGAATCATTTTACATGGGGCTTATTTTACTGGATTTTGTTCTGTCCAACAATCCTACCCTGCATACCCCATACAGATTGGTGCCTTCCCGTCATCTTTGTTGTTGCAGCCTCACTGTCCCCAGGACACCTCACGCTGTGCTTACAACTGCCCAGCCAAGGGCCTGGGGTGTCACAGTGCCTGCGAGGGTCTCAGGAGCCAGGCTACTCCCACTTCAACACACGTCCCTGGCAGAGACCATTTCTGAAGCTGACTCTTCTTCCTTCTGGGAGAACTCTTGACTTGTCATCTCAAAAAGTCCTGCTCATCTAGTATCCTTGGAGCTCCAGCTGGAGCTGATTCCACCCTGCTGCCTGACAGAGCGGGAACGCCCAGGGCTGGATCGAGGGCAGAATGTGGCCAGGGGCGCACGTTCCCGCCCTTCACACCCCAACCCAAGCAGATAAGAAACATCATGCCTGGTTCACCTAATTCTGTCCCAACCTGCAGTAAGGGTGTCACTGTGAACAAAATTAGTAATTGAAGAGGATAAATCACAATCAACCCAAACAACACAGACATTTCAGTCGCTGGTGTGCTACGATTTCATTAACGTATGTTTGGGTTTGTTGCCTATACAAGCAAAGGTGCTATTAAATTTTCATCACTCTTCTGACAAGCATCAGATTAACTTCACTTGAGAATTCTTATTTTCCCCTGTAGGGATCAAGAACTAGTCTCCATTAAAATGTTTAAATTACATAAGCTCGAACTGCAGCTAATTTAGACACACTAATTATTCATCCTGTTCTTGGATGTAAGAACCAAAAGTGATGATGCTTCTCTGCTACAGTCTCTTGGCTATTCCCGTAAACATCCCATTGCTTAAAAGAGGCAGCTCTTCCACTCCAAACCCTAAGAAAATTTCTCAGTGTGAGCTGCCCAAGTTAGAGATGAGCCAAAAAAGTGAAAACGGAAAGAAACAACAGGCAACTATATAGCAGTCAAATGAATAGTGAGGGAACAGGTCTGTGGTTATATATTATGCAGTAGACAAACACATGTTATGTGAAAAGTGGGTGCCATTCCAGAAAATGACATCTGATTGGGGCAAATACAATGAAGAGACACCGAAGTACATAAGTTCACTCCAGATACGGAGATGCACTCTTGCCACATGAGTGTGTATGTGTACGTGCATGTGCGTACACACACACACACACACACACACACACTCTGCTGTTGGTCCCGAGCCTGCCTCTCTGTTGAAGGAAGCGTAACTGGCCAGGAAAAGGGCAGTGAGGAAGTGGTTCCCGACCACTGTGAAGCACCCACACAAAGTAAGAACTGGCCCTGGCTTCAAAGGCCACACGCGTCCTCCGGGAGACACCCGAGGGCATCTGTAAGAAGCGCCCTCAGGTGCCGCACTCCTGCCCAGCCTCTGCCCAGACCTAATCTCGACCACCACGTGACCTCCAGCTTTCAGCAGCTGGCCTCGCTGTGGAAGAATCAGGAGGTAGTGCAGGAGGGACCTGGAGGCTGAGACTGCTGAGTGTTACATGTGCCAGGCAGAGGCCGGGAGGCCGGGAGGGTCTCTGTCTGGGAAATGCAACCCATTCTGATAAAGAGCTGTGAAAGCTGGCCTCCCTTTGACAGGCACAAGTGGCCCTGAGGACAAACACAAGCACCTGCACTCATTTTATTTATAAACTTGAAGCTAATGTTTGAACACACATATTTATTTAAGTTAGAATATCCACTTATACCCAAGGTGGTCTTGCACCTGCTAGGAAAATATCAAATAAGCTCAGGCTGGGCCAGGCAGCCAGGTGGGTCCTTTAGGTAGACAAGCCACCTCCAGCCCTGGGTTGCAGCACTTGTCTTTTGTTTTGTCTATTTTTAAACACACTGTGATAGATTTTAAATGCTTCCATTTAAAAATACAAATTTACATTTTCACGATGTTAGCATTCCACAAAAATATAATGCCATAGAATCGTGTGATTCATAGAGTTTACGTAAAATATTAATTCAGAGTCTGCACACGTCTTAGCCTAAAAAATCAGCAGTACCACAACATTCGCCACAGGAACCCGCATAGCTGAAGAAATGAGCATTATTAGGGTCAACGGTGAAAGGTAATGAGATGAGTTAACTTCACGGTTTGCCCTTGAGCACTGTGTCCAAGACCACCCCTCACCCCCACCCAGCACTATGCTACGGCCACATTACAGACACCCTTCCCTTGAGTCCTTACCTGCTTCTGGAAATTAACTTCAGGCAAACAGGTGCTCAACTGAGAGGGGAGGGCTGTGGCCAGGGAGAAATAGGAAGGTGCCACCCTGTGGAAACACAGAACACAGGTCATGGGAGGAGCTGGGGGGGGGGGGGGGTGGGGAGAGAGGACACCCAGCAGCTGCAGAGTCAGAGCCGGAGCACACGCCCCAGCTGAGGGAGTCACAACTGCTGGCGGGAAGCTCACGGAGCTGGGCTCTGCCGTGGTCCAGAAATACCTGTGTGTCTGGCAGGCCCAGGGAACCTGCACCAACACCTCTGGATGAGGTGCTGCCGGCAGCTCTGCTGGCCTGTCATTTCCGGCAGAAGCAGGTCAGACCACTCGACACCACATGCCTCCTCCCCTTGGGTAAGTCACCAAGTCTAATTGAGAGCCTGTGCTCAGAGACGTCGTGGGCCAGAATGAATCACTCTGGGACGGCTGATGGGCAAGTCCCAAACCTGCACAAGACGACGTCCCACCCACCAAATCTAACACGACAAGCAAGGCACAGGTAGCTTGGCACTCCGCCTCCGCTGCACTCAGTGCATTTACGTTTGTGTGCTTGGCGAGCATCTGCAGTCACATGTGTGAACACTACTAACACAGACGTATGTCACACGCACACATAAGGCACAGTCGTGCCGTACTCACGGACCTATGAGCCTGGCCACACGTCTACTTGCCCCCACCATGGCTCCGCCAGGAATCAGAGAACACTGCCTTCTCTTCTTGTGCTTCCCACACACGATCTCATCATTGGGCCACAAGTACAGCTCACTGAGCAGGAGGAGCCTTGTCTGCCTGGGCCACCTCCTCGGCTGGAGCACACAGACCACGGGCCTCTGTGTCCCGTAGAGCACCTGGCATATAATTGGGCTCCAGCTCTCAGCCCTGCGATGAGGAGAATTCTGAGGACAGCACTCTCAGAAACCGGTTCTGAGGGAGGCGCAGGACCAAGGAAAGCTCGGAAACCCACTATCTTCAACGACTTCTGCAAAGAAAGCTGCTCGCTGACCCAAGGGGCTGAGGAAAACATGCTTTCCAGAGAAAGTGGGATTTCAAAAGCCTCCCCTGAAGTCAGACATTGCTGTAAACCTCCGAGTCTCGTACGTGTCCCTTCAACCGGCGGATGGCCCTGGGATGGAGGAGCCATCACCCCCACTGCCACCCCCTCCACCATCAGACTAACCCTACGGGAAGAGGCCATTTATAGCAATTAATTGCTTTTTCATTCTGCTAGATATCAAAGCACCGAAATACCAAGGAACCCTGGGGAACTTCCCACCCAAGTCCCCACATTCCTTCAAAAAGAGATGAAAAGAGCCTTCTCCCACTTCTGAAAGGCTTTAATTTCATCGACTACCATGGCCAATTATCACTCCCGTTTACAGGGCTCAGACCTTTCAGGAGTGGACGGATCTCTGCATCACAGCTTTAAGAGAAGGGATCAAGAGGACAGGGCCTGCCCAGGGAGGCACGGCCAACTTGTTCTATTTGTCATCTTATACTCAGGTCAATGTTCCCAGTTTACCGAAAAGGAAACTGAGGCTCAAAGTGCCTGGGGCCCCAGAACCAGTGTAAGATGACATCGCCCTCCAGGAGCTGAATTCTGTTTTCAGTTCTGCTCTGCAGCTGATCAGCTGTGCACCCAGAGGCCGGTCACTGCCCCGCTGTGCACGTCACCTCACCATCTGTAAACAGGCGATCGTGACCCCACCACGCCTGCCCACAGTGGAGACGAGATTAGGGCTTCACGGGCATGAGGCCTGGGCAGCCGCACAGGACCCCACACTTGGTTTACTGCTCTGCTGTCATTGTCTTGAAATTCCTAATAATTTTTTGACAAGAGGCCCTGCATCGGGTCCTGCAAATTGTACAACTGGTCCAGCATGAGAAAAAGGAGGCCAAGGTGCCTCTCAAACTGTCAAGGGTTCCCAAACCTTAAGCAGAAACTACACGGACTCAAGAAGGATTTACTGAGCAGGGTGTGGTGGTGTGGGCCTGTAGTCCCAACTACCAGGGAGGCTGAGGCAGAAGGATCCCTTGAGATCAGGAGTTTGAGGTTACAGGGCAGCCCTTGGGGCATAACTACAGACCCGGGGGGTGCCGGGGAGGAAAAAGGAGGCGCAGGCCCTAATCTCCCTTAATGCCCCCGAGGGAGTGACGGCAGCCCTTGCCTGCAACCAGAAATCAGGAACTCAAAGGAAGACAGTCTGCCCAGAGCCCTTGGAGCCACACACCCAAAGCTTCTCTCCAGCCCATAACATCCAGAACAAGGTGTTCGAGCCAAGAGTCTCTGGTCACTGGTTCAGAGTCAGCTGCCCGAGGAACCCTGAGGAAGAGGAAGGCGCCACAGTGTGGAGGACGGGGAGGAAACACAGAGCTCCTGCACCTCAGGCCTCAGGCAAGTGAGTCGGGAACGGCCTCTCTTCTGTCCTCCACACTAACACCGTGCCGTGGAGACGAGGCATGGAGCAACACCAAGTCAAAAAGGAAAAACACAAAGGAGTACGTAAACCAACATGCACACAGCCAAATAAACACAGGGAGGAGTTCTGTGAAATGAGGACAGAGAGTGTCCCATGCAGCCAACACACGGGGAAGGGACCCAGAGCCTGGCATTTCCTACTCGTTCCTGGCCCTGCTGCCTGCCAGCTGTGGGGCCGTGGGGACATTGTTCATTCATTCCATTAACAAGTTTATTGAGCACCTACATGTACTGAGATACATCCTTGAAAGCAGCCAAAATCCCCAAGTGCATCCCACATACTCCCAGGGAGGGGATGAGCACACAACAAACCAGAAATAAGCAACGGGTAAACAAGCGACGGGTAAATAATGTCGCATGGAGGAAGGAGATGGCACTGTGGTAAAACCGTGCTGAGAGGAACGGGGGTGTGGGGTGACCGGGGTGGGCCTTCTGTGCAAAGACTGGGGGGTGGTGGGAGAGTGGGCTTGGGAGCAGAGCCGAACAGAGGCCCTGTGGGGGCTGCAAGGGCGGCTGGGGACAACACCCCAGGGGTGGACCGAAGCGGGAGAGGGAGCAGGAAGCTGATCCTCAGGGCCGGCCAGGCCTCCATGGGAGCCCGCATTGGCCTGCGTCAAAAGGGCAGCCACTGCGAGGCTGGGAGCAGAGGCTGGTCGGACCTGGCAGGGCCACCTGACTGCTGAGCGGAGAGGAGGGGCCGCAGGGTAAGAGCAGAGGCTGCGGCAGGAATCCAGGCAAATCTGCTGGAGCCCTGGGTGAAGGCGGCAGTGGCAGAGGTGTGAGAGGTGCGAGGTGGCCAGGGGACACGAGGCGCAGGCCAACAGCAGGAATGCCAGGGAGCGCACCGTGGGTGTCGGAGGGGGCGATGGTGGTGGCTCCCAGGTTTTAGGTATGGAGGTCGGGGTTCCTATCCACTGAGATGGGGGAGACGCAAGTGGAGCGGAGCAGTTTGGGGGACGATCAGGAGTTGGATTTTAGGCAGTTTAGAGCCCTTCCCGTCTCCAAGCCTTGGTTTCCTCATCTGTAGGATGGGGGTGATACTGGTACTTAGCTCAAGGGCAGGCTGTGAAAATTGGATAACACATAAAGAAAGCACTTGGCACAGTGCCTGGTATACAGAGAGCACTTAGTAAATGCTAGTTACTGTTATGAATGACAGAATGAGATGTAAGTAAATAATTTTTGTTATAGGAGAGGGGAGAGGAGTAAAAATAAACGGTAAGAATTCGAAGGCTGGCAGAACCCCCACCTCTTCTGGCCCCTCCCCTCTCCCCGCCCGCCCTTCGGCCCCACGTGGCTCAGAGGAGCCACCGGGAGGAGCCGTGGGGGGACTTCACTTCCCTGCCCCCATGCTGCCCCATATGATCCTCAGCGGGGGGCTGCCCTGCATGCTGTGGATGTTTATAGCGGGACCCCTGGCCTCTACCCATGGGGTGCCAGCGGCACCGCCCCTCCAGTTGCGACGATCAAAAATGTCTTCTGACATTGTCACATGTCCCCCGGGGGACAAAGTCAGCCCCAGCTGAGAACACTGCTTTAAAGAAAGAGCTGTTATTTGCCATGCACTGTTCTCGGCTCTCAGGTAAGTGAATCAGTCCATCTTTCCACAAACATCCCCCTGAGGCTTTACAAATGAGCACACTGTGGTGCTGAGAAGTGACGTGACTCACCTACGGTCACCCAGCTAGTCCATACCGGAGCAGGATTTGAACCCAGGTTGTCCGGGCTCTTAACCACCTGGCCCTATTGCTCTCCAGTATACAAGCAGATGGGTAAAAAGTCGTTCCAAGCCAGTGGAGGCCTGACATGCAGCTCCCACTAGCGTCCAGTACCAGGCAGCACCTCCGGTCCTCCGCGACATCAGAAATGGGAGTGCCAGAGAGAATTTCCACATGCTCCACTCTCAGTAATTAAACCACAACAACCTCCCAGGCTCTTGGGCCTCAGGAGCAACCACCTTAATTAACAGATTCCACACTGCAGCCTCCTCCATCCAGAGCCAAGCTCCGCATTCTCGAACGGCGCTCCACCAGCAGGCGCGAGCAAAACAGGTCTCCTAATGACGGCTCTGGTGAGTCAGGGAGTTTGCAGGACGCAGCACCATTTTTAGGGGATGACCTTGGGACAAGGAATTTGTCCTGAGGTCGCCAACCCAAATTCAAACCTGATCCAAAACTCCTTCCTGCTCCATGAAGCCAGGCGGCATCGCAGAACAATGATAATTATTGTTGTTGCTGCGGCATTTTTCCAAGGGCCGGGCATAGAGTCAGTCACGTTCAGTACGTTGTCTCGTTTAATTTTAGTCCTCACAAGCCTGTGAGGTAGGAGTTATTCCCGTTTTATAGATGACATAGCTGAGGCTCGGAGAAGATAAGTAACCTGCCCGAGGCCATGGAGCTCGCATGTGGAAGAGCCTGGATCTGAAGCCATGCTTTCCCTCCACCCTACCAGCCCCTTCTGGCTTGGAAGCTGATAGAAGCATTATCCATTTTAACCGAAATTAAAATAAAAATCCGCCTTACAGGAAATTAAAAAAGCCAGAGCCCAACCTGCTGCCAACTGGAGATCAATCACAAAATGAGGCTTACAACTCTTACATGGCAATAAAAATTAATTAGTAAATTGAGCTAAAAAGAAAATAAGGCAGCACAACCACAGTCCCCGGCGGGATCCAGGCTGGAGGAGGCAGACGCCATAAAGGCCATTACTGGGCGGTTGGGGAAATCTAACAGCGAGAATTTGTGAGATGAGAGTTTTGCACCAACGTCAGCATGTGTAGAGTGTGATGATCATACGTGGTTATGTTGGAAAATATTCCAGTTCTTAAGAGATACAGACTGAAGTACTTAAGGATGAAGCGTCTCAATGCTCGCAACGTGCTCCCAAATAGCCCAGATAAAAGGGTGCGTGCACACACGAGCGTGTGCAGAGACAGCTCTTGAGCAAATACGGCAAAGGGTTAACACTGGTGAACCCAGGGAAGGGGCATATAGGTATTTGCTTTACTATTTCAACTTTCCCGTATATTTGAAATCTAAATTAAAAGTTGGGATAACATTAAAAAGCCACTTAGAAACGGTAATAAAAGGCCACAGGGAGAGGCCTGCAGTTGCTCCCCGAAGGCCCCTCCATCGGTAGAGCCAGGCTGCGTCCCACCCGGCCTGCCCCTGCTCCTGCGGCCAGGCCCCGGGGAGCAGCGGGGAAGCCCAAACGCAGGCGGGGCCTTCTGGCAACAGGGCTGCTGGCCTGGGAGTGATTCCCGATCTCTCAACAGTTTGCCCTCCTCACACTCTGACCTCAGAGCTGCCCCTTCACAGCAACGACGCTCACTCTGTTCCAGGTGCGGAGCACCCTGATGAAGGTACTTTGGTGAAGGTTCTGGAAGCATTTAAGTCAAATCCTCTGACCTGATTCAAAACAGCCCCACAATGATCAGAATGTAACCGCTGTGTCCGGCTGACCTGATTGCTGCGGGAAAGGCCCCGACACAGAGCCAGGCTGGGATGGAGGCATCTGGAAGCCCCCAAAGGCCCTGGGGGGCCATGAATCCTCCTTCCTGTGAGGTGGCTTCCTGCTCAGAGCAAGCCCTGCAGGCCACCAGCGGGTGTGTCACACAGACCAAAGGGCTCGTGGACAAGCACAAACCTGCCTGGAGACGGCTTCCCCAGGACCTATGCACTGGACAGGAAGCGAGAAGAAAGGGCTCCTTCCATTCTGCCACATGCAGAGACAGGTGGTCAGACCCTAGCTTACCGTCACGTTCCCTCCACAGGGTGGCTCTCAAAGGGGATGACTGCCCCCTCGAACCCCAGCAGACATGAGGCAATGTCTGGCCGTGTCTGCAGACATTTCTGATCGTCATGAGGAGGATGCTACTGGGGGAGGGGCTAGGAATCAGTGCCCACCCCCAAGAACTATCCAGCCTGTGTATCCACAGTGTTAAGGGGGAGAAGCCCCGCTCGGTGGTCACCGCGGAGTTGCCAATCGCATCAGCCTCCTTCAACACCTCTGGGCCTCTCCATCTGCCATTCCTTCCACCTGCACGGTCCTTCCCTCCCTGATTCATGAGACCAAGCCCTACTGACAGCCCTCTGCTCTGTGGACACCTTCTCCAGGCTGCCTGAGGCCTGTGTTTGCACACCTGCCTGCATTTCCTCCTTTTCACACCACTGCGCTGGATGTCTGAGTACCTGCTTCCACCACCAGACTGGAAGCTCTCAGGGCAGACCAGAGGGCAGCCTGGAGGCCCTTACAGGCCCCAGGCAGCCTTCTTCTCAGAGACATATTAAAATGGGCCCACATCTCTCATTAAATGTCATCCTCACATAACTCACAAGACTAGAGGGAGCTGATGCATTTTTTTCTGGGTCCCCAATATATTGTGACCAAGAAGAGCTTGTAGGGGGTGGGGAACCGCAGTCTCGGACCACACGTGGTCTTCTGGATCCTGGAGTGCAGCCTTTTGACGGAATCCAGATTTTACAGAACAAATCCTTTTAATAAAGTGCCAGCCACATCTGCAGCTCCACGAGTGGTTAAGTGAATGAACAGATTTGAGGAGCTGGGGTTAGCTTCACTTGGAAACTACAAAGGAAGCCCCTCAGCCTTGAATGGCACAGCCTCAGATGATCCTTAGACATCAAGGAATCAGAGGAGCCTGTATGTGTAGACAGTGTTCACAAAACTGGATTGGCATAAGGCATCTGTTTAGATCCCTGGTTTAAAATATGTAACCTTGTTTTTCTGGCCCAACTGGTAGGAAAAGTCACCCAGAACTCGCTGTCTCTTGCAGCCCTGAATTGAGTGAAACCCATCTTTTTACAGCCAGGCAAGAGCACCTGGCAGGCTGCTCCGACAGCCTCTGCGGCTCCGCGGAGAACAGCGCAAACAGGAAGGGACGTGGGGCCGGAGGAACCCTCCTTGACTGCGGCAGAGCACTCGGATCCTGGGCCATGTCCTTCGGCTCCACAGTGCTGACCAAGGGGACAAGCGGGTAGAGGCTTTATCTCCGCACAGTAGGGGAATAAGGGGAGAAGGAAAGGAAGGTATCTTTTGGCTTAATTTAAAAGGAGATTCTTTTTTCTTCCCAGGGAACAGCCGAGCTCTGAAACCTGGCCAAGTCAGAGCCCGAGACCTGAAGTCAGGAACCAGCACGCCTACAAAACCCAGCTACGGATCTTCCTCTAATTCAGTCTGACTCATGACCTTCAGCCTCTGGCAGGTTCCAGAGGGGTTGGTAACGCAGAATCCAGAGCCCTTGTCTATTTATAAGCCAATGCAAGGGCTGGAATCCTCAGCTCTCCAGTGGGTGCAAGCGCCCCCTCGCCCCCGGGCGTGAGCCCTCCCAGGCCTGACCGACCTTCCCCAGGGGTTGTGCACCTGGCAGGAAGCTTCCTGAGCAAGAGCAGCAAAAGATCCCCCATGTGAGCTGGGGGCAGAAGGACCCTTTTTCTCTCCCGGGTACCAGACAGGCCCCAGCGAGCTGACGGAGCCCCTAAAGGGAAACCTCAATTTGCCTTCCGGGTCAGTCTTCTTAGAGACTAGTGGCGAAGGCAACTTTGGGCTGAAGGAACCATTTCCAGCCAGATAGTCCCGGGGAAGGAGCCTGGCCCAGAGGTTCTGCCGAGCTTGGGGCACCTCCAGAGAGCAAGGCCAGAATGGAAATTTCAACCCATGCAAGCTCCATTAACCCTGCTGCCAAGAGCTATGTCAGCTCTTGCAGGGTTACAATTTAAAATTTTAATTAAATTGGGAAATGTGAAAGTATTTTAAAGAGGAAGCAATGAAAAAACGGACACAGTGATATTTGTTTATCGCAAGGAGGTCGTTCAAACTTCTACACAAGCTGCATAAGGTCCCTTTGCCCAGAACCATATTGACAAGTTTGGGCCACTCCACGCTCCTAGGCACAAGCCTCACCGTCAGTGGTGCCTGGGAGTGCCCTGAGGGTCACCCCAGACACCCAGGAGGGGCAGGCCGGCTCGACAGCCCCCACGCCCCCCTCCCAGCCCCTCTCCCTTTGCCCCACACTCCCGCACCGCTTCCCCTCATTAGTCTCCTATAATTGGTTCAAATAAACAAGCTTCCTGAACTGAGTTCACTGCAGCCCCTCAGAACCCCAGCGCTGGGAAAGCCTCCAGCTTCCTGGCGGGAGGACTGGGTCATTAAGTCAATCTGGTCGCCTGCAGCATAGGGGCTCCAGCCCCTCCGTCGTGCCCCAACTCCAGGCGGCCCCTTTGTCACTGGCCATCTCCAGACCCAGCACCTTCAGGCCAAGGAGCAGCTTCTTGGGTGAAACTCCTTTCAAACTCTTCAGAAAATGAGTTTTAAGGCCACTGCCTGTTTCCAATGGACTCTCAGCATGCAGGTATGTGCTAATTTGCATAAAAATATAGGTGTGTCTGTTTACCTCACAAACATACCCATCTGTGCTACAGACTGCAGGGACTCATGACCCCACGCTCCCCTGAGCCGCACTGTTTGTCTGCACTGTTTGTTTGGGTAACTGCCTTCCTTCGCTCAATACACAGGCAGCACCTTCCCGCTCCTTAGAACAAAACATAATCCGAGGAAGGAGGAAACCTGCCCTGAGAGGCTGCTGAGGACTCAGTTTCCTTCCTCCCCAAATGTTCAACAAGCTGATAATCGAAATCAAGAATGTTTTAAACAAAGACCCCTTCAGAATCTCCCATGCGTTAATTCCATTAGCCGGCTGGGGGAAATGGTGTCAGGATGAAAACTCCTGCTGGGACCCAAGGCCTTCTCCCATCTGGAGGCAGAGACAGTGAAGGCCGGAGCTGAAGGGAAGGAAGAGCAGGAAAAATGCACTTGCTCAAGGAGACTACAGCAGAGGGTGGAACACAGCACCTGATACAGCAGGAGTCCGCCCATGGCCCCCTGGACGGTTTGCTCAAGGCTGAGGCCACCACGGAAAAGCTCAGGAGAGCAGTTAGGAACAGGTGTAAAGGCTCCAGGAAAGAAACTGTCCCCACTCCCAATGGGTGCAGGCACAAACACCCAGAGCTCGGCACACCCTGGAATTCCAGTTCAGGAGCCAAACCCCATCACCCATTTGTAACAACAACCCTCATTCCCAAAGCCACAAAACCATTAGTCACCACACCACAGAAAGGGGGCAGAAGCTTCTGGCACAACTGGCCTGTCACGAGCTCCCCTGGCCAAAAGGCTCCTGGTTTTCCAGGCCAACAACTCACCCAAGACAGTCACATTTCACAAAATAAAACCCAGGAGTTTTTTCAAGAGCCCATACCCACAGAATGCAAGCAGGACTGGACCTCTTGCACAAGCTCTCAGCTGAGAGGAAAAACCTTGTATCAAGGTTCACTGACAGAGAGGTTAATTACGCATTAGTTTGATGATATTTCTGAGGATTAAGACTTTGTTTAAATCCCAGAGAACTAAACTTCCTTGCAAATTCACTTGGCACACAAAATGCAATGTTAAAAAAAAAAAAAATACAGGCACCAACACACAGAAGAGAGCATGCTAGTTCTTACCTGCTTCTAGAAAAGTCATTTAAGTCTGCCAGAAAGATACTTCATCATAAAAAACTTCCAAGTCCAAGAAAAGAATAACTCACCCAAAAAAGACATCCCTAAGAGAAAGGGAAACGGATGATAGTACACCTGCAAAAGGGGGAAGAGACCAGAAAGCTGGGACAATACCCCAGCCGAGCCAGGCTAAGGCAAGGGACCTGAAAGCGAAATAAACTCCAGATGGAAGGAAGCTGAGGGTTTTTTCCTGCTCACCTTTTTATTTTGAAAAATTCCAAAGCCAGGGGTCTGAGGAGGTATGCAGCTTGATGGCCGGGTTGGGGGTGGTCAAAAATGAAGAAAGAAAATCCTCCAGACAATGACAATTGCTGCTAACATCACAAAAAGTAAACTTTATGTGCTTTCCTATAGAAGTATACAACACCACCTAGGAAGTGTTCTTGCCAAAACACCAAATCCAGTAGGACTGAACCTCTAGCCCTAACACCCAGATTACAGGAAGTGCAGGGAACAGAGGAATTTAGCAAACACCATCACGGGGATGTAATCCAGACTCTGGAGGACAAATGACCTGGTTTCAGTAAACAAAATAAAAAAAGAAAGAAAGAAAAATTCCAAAGCCATAGAAGAGCTAAAAGAATAATATAACGTGGATTAATAAAATGTGGTATATGTATACCATGGAGTACTATTCGGCTTTAAGAAACAATGGTGATATAGCACCTCTTGTATACTCCTGGATAGGGTTGGAACGCATTCTACTAAGCGAAGTATCCCAAGAATGGAAAAACGAGCACCACATGTACTCACCATCAAATTGGTATTAACTGATCAACACATAAGTGCACATATAAGAATAACATCTACTGGATGTCGGGCAGGGGGGGAGGGGGGAGGAGGGGATGGGTATATGCATACACAAAGAGTGCGATGTGCACCATCCAGGGGATGGACATGCTTAAAGCTCAGACTTGGGGGGGAAGGGGGGCAAGGGCAACATACATAACCTAAACATCTGTACCCCCATATTATGCTGAAATAAAAAATAATAATAATAATATAACAAACATCCAAATACCTTGCCCCTAGATTCCTACTGCTGACATTTTACTATATATGTCTTATGCCTCTCTGTGTTGTGGGTATATGTGGGGGCGTGTACACTTCTTTTCCTGAACCATCTGAAAGTAAGTTGCAGGTATCACAACACTTTGCTAAGTGACTCATCACAGACCTAAGGCCATTCTTCTATATAACCATAATACCATTATCACCCCAAGGAATTTAACATTGACCTCCTAGTATCTCTGATGAATAGCCCATATCCAAATTTCCCCAATATCCCTCCCCCCTCAATTTGGGCTTTACTGGTTTTTAATCCAAGATTGGATCAAGGATCTCAATTTCATTTAGTTCCCATGCTCTTTAACCTCCTTAGACTAAAGTGGCTCACCAGCTCTTCTTTGTTTATCACAACATTAACATTTTTTACAGTCTAGGACCATTGTCTTTAGGGTGGCCCACAATCTGGATTTGTCCAATTGTTCCTTATAATTAAATCAAGGTTAAGCATTTTGGCAAGAAACTACCACAGCTGAGGTTATCAATATTCCACTGGAAGTGTGACCTTAGTTACTGATCAAAGTTTTACGCCCGGCGCGGTGGCTCACACCTGTAATCCTAGCACTCTGGGAGGCCAAGGCGGGCGGATTGTTTGAGCTCAGGAGTTCAAGACCAGCCTGAGCAAGAGAGAGACCCTGTCTCTACTAAAAATAGAAAGAAATTGGCCAACAGATAGAAAAAATGAGCCAGGCATGGTGGCACATGCCTGTAGTCCCAGTTACCTGGGAGGCTGAGGCAGGAGGAT
>RJWJ010017946.1:0-32263 GCA_004363605.1 Indri indri
TCATATAGCCAACTAATCTTTGACAAAGCAGACAAAAACATACACTGGGGAAAAGAATCCTTATTCAATAAATGGTGCTGGAAAAACTGGATACCCACATGTGGAAGACTGAACCAGGATCCACACCTTTCACCTCTCACAAAAATCAACTCACACTGGGTAACAGATTTAAACCTAAGGAGTAAAACTATTAGAATTCCAGAGGAAGACGTTGGAAACACTTTTCTAGACATTGGCCTAGGCAAAGAATTTATGAAGAAGGCCCCAAAGGCAATCACAGCAACAACCAAAATAACTAAATGGGACCTTATCAAATTAAAAAGCTTCTACACAGCCAAAGAAATTGTCACAAGAACAAACAGACAACCTACGGAATGGGAGAAAATTTTTGCATGCTACAAATCTGATAAAGGGCTGATAACTAGAATCTACTTAGAACTCAGGAAAATCAACAAGAAAAAATCAAACAGCCCTATCAAAAAGTGGGCAAAGGACATGAACAGAAACTTCTCAAAAGAAGACAGAATAATGGCCCAAAAACATATGAAAAAATGCTCAACATCTCTAATCATCAGGGAAATGCAAATCAAAACCACAATGAGATATCACTTATCTCCAGTGAGACTGGCCTTTATCAAAAAGTCCCAAAACAATAAATGTTGGTGTGGACGTGGAGAGATAGGAACACTCATACACTGCTGGTGGGACTGCAAACTAGTGCAACCTCTGTGGAAAGCAATATGGAGATACCTTAAAGAGATACAAGTAGAATTACCATTTGATCCAGCAATCCCATCACTGGGCATCTACCCCAAAGAATGAAAGTAGCTCTATGAAAAAGACACCTGCACCAAAATGTTTATAGCAGCACAATTCACAATTGCAAAGATGTGGAAACAACCCAAGTGTCCATCAATACATGAGTGGATTAATAAAATGTGGTATATGTATACCATGGAGTACTATTCAGCTTTAAGAAACAATGGTGATATAGCACCTCTTGTATACTCTTGGATAGAGCTGGAATGCATTCTACTAAGTGAAGTATCCCAAGAATGGAAAAACAAGCACCACATGTACTCACCATCAAATTGGTATTAACTGAACAACACATAAGTGTACATATAAGAATAACATCTATTGGATGTCGGGCAGGGGGGGAGGGGAGGGGACGGGTAAATGCATACACAAAGTGTGCAATGCGCACCATCCAAGAGATGGACACGCTTGAAACTGGGACTTGGGCGGAAGAGGGGGAAAGGGCAACATACGTAACCTAAACATCTGTACCCCTATAATAACAAACAATAAAAAAATAAATAAATAAAAAGATAAAGAAAAAATAAAATAAATAAATAAATAATATTCTTTCTAATTTATTTGCTATTTTTCTTTTTTCTTTTTCCAGTGTTTTGGAAAGTCACCCAAACCTGCAACAGGTTTCTCATAATAAGAGAAAAATCAACTTTTGATGGGTAAAACCAAGATTTTGGTGTTGTGAGGTATAACTTATGAAAACTGATAACCAAAGTGAAAAGTAAATACATAACCTCACCAAAAAATTATAAAGATTTCAGTACATTTAACTCCAATCACACTAACTCTTGGCTTATATAATTATATATATATATATATTTTATTTATTTTTTTTTTTTGAGACAGAGTCTTGCTCTGTTGCCCGGGCTAGAGTTCTGTGCCTAGCTCACAGCAACCTCAAACTCCTGGGCTCAAGCAATCCTTCTGCCTCAGCCTCCCGAGTAGCTGGGACTACAGGCATGCACCACCATGCCCAGCTAATATATATATATATATATACATATACATATTTAGTTGTCCAGATCATTTCTATTTTTTAGTAGAGACGGGGTCTTGCTCTTGCTCAGGCTGGTCTCAAACTCCTGACCTTGAGCCATCTGCCCGCCTCAGCCTCCCAGAGTGCTAGGATTACAGGCGTGAGCAACCGCGCCCAGCCTATAATGATATTTTCATGTACTTCAGTTCTTTCCTTTTCTATATATCAGAAGTTCGTTTGTTGTTGTTGCTATTTTATACAGTAGATGTTTATTTAGATTTACCACACACTTGCCATTCTTTTTCTCTGTCATCTCAAATCTCCCATCTGCAATCACTTTCTTGTTTCAAGCACATTCCTTGAAATTTCTTTCAGCGATTGTGTGCTTGTGGCAAACCATCTCTCCTCCTGTTTTTCTGAGGATGTTTTTATTTGATTATATTTTCACAGAGATGACAACCATTTTCTCTTGGAACATTGATTGTAACTCTTCACTAGTTTCCATTTTTGCTGTTAAAGAAGTTAGATATTATCCTAACTGTTTTTCCCTTGAAGAAGATCTCTGCTTTTCTGTTAAGATGCTTTCAACATCTGCTCCGTTGTCTTTATTGATCTGCAGTTCCACTACGATGTGTCTAAATGTGCATTTTAAAAAAGTTATCCTATTAATATTTTGGCGGGATTCATGATTATGGAGATTGGCGTCTTTTATTAGTTTCGGGAATTTCAGCATTATCTCCAATATTGTCTGCTCCACATTTTGTCTATCCTCTCGTTTGAAACTGAGATATATTTAGAACTTTTCATTTTATTTTCGATGTTTCTTAATCTCTCTTTCATTATTTTTCTCACTCGTTTTGTCTCTGCTCTGCATAGTTCATTTCCTCAGCTCTATATTCTAGGTTGCTATTTCTTTCTGGTTGTGTCCAATTTATAATTAAATACATTTATTGAATTTTTAATCTGAATCTGAAGTTGTCCTTATTTTTCTTATGATTTTCCTATTCATTTTATAGTATCTTTATCATTATTGATATTTTCAAGTATTTCTTCAAATGTACTGAGCTTACTTAATTTATACTCTACAACTCTTCTGTGGTTTTGATCTTTCTGTCTGTTGTCCTTCTTGCTGTCCTTCACGGAGCTTTGCTTTTTCATGTGCTCGCTGATGTCTGACTGTAAGCTGTTATTTCCTTAAAGTTTATCTGCAAAATATTTTGAGTCCTGAAGTAAACACAGGGTCCTCCAGAGGATGTTGGAGTCTCCTTCTGTCAAGAGGCATTAAACTCTGGAACCAGAAACTTTGAACAAAATTATCAGCTCCTAGTGAAACTCAAAATCAAAAATATGTGTGAGCCCACTTGTGGTTCATTAAATTTCCTTTTAACTCTTTTGCATCTTTTGAATGGTGGATTTAAAAAAAAATGTCTCTCTCCACTACCCTGGGACTACATCCTTTGGGACCTCAGCTAGTTTTGGACTGTATCACTGGGTGAACTTATCACTGGGTAAGTTCTGGGCTTTGTCTCATATTCTTCTGTACCCCCGCCTCCAACACTTGTGGGCTTATAAACAGAATACAAATCTTCACAGAAAAGCTGATTTCTGTTCACCTGTTTCTCTGGGTTCCCCATTTTATTTGATTTTTAGACTTTCAATAGTCTATAACGTTTTGGGGTTTTTTCCAGCTTATCAAAATATTTCAAAAGATATTTATCCAACATGTGTATTTGTTCTTAGTGAGAAGTGCAAGAAAGCTGTCTAATATGCTGCTGGATGGAAACAGAGTGCATTTCTATGGTTTCTGTATTTTTGCAGTATACATCACTTCATACAGCTCTGCCATGCAAATCCTCACATTAGCTTTGGGCTTAGGTTTATAGTTTAATATAGTTTAATAAACTTAACATTATTTTAAATACAGTAGTTCCCCCTTTACCCACAGCTTTGCTTTCTGCAGTTTCAGTTACTCATAATCAACTGATGTCAGAAAATATTAAAATAGAAAATTCCAGCAATACACAATTCACAAATTTTAAGTTGTATGCCATTCTGTGTAGCGTGATGAAATCTCGACCTGCCTTGCTCTGTCCCGCCAGGGACGTGATTCACTCCTTCGTCTACATTTTATATGCTGCCTGCCCATTAGTCATTTAGTGGCCGTCTGGGTTATTAGACCAACTATCATGGTATGTCCTTGTGTTTGAGTAAACCTTACGTTACTTAATAATTGCTCCAAAGTGCAAGAATAGTGATACTGGCATATTGTTATTGTTGTTCTATTTTATTATTAGCTGTTATTTTTAATTTCTTACTATGTCTAATTTATAAATTTAATTTTATCATAGGTATGTTTGTATAGGAAAAAACATAATACATATAGAATTTAGTAGTACCTGCAATTTCAGGCATCCACTGGGGGTCTTGGGATGCATCCTCAGCAAATAAGGGAGGACGACTGTATAATATATTTAGTACCCAGTGTTTTGTCTTAGGTTTTTTGTCTTCATATGGTTGACTGAAGTTTGTTTTCTGATGATTTCTTCAAAAAAGCTCTTGGAAACAACATTCTCAGATTTTTGTTGCCTATTTAAAACTATCTCTAGCTTTTTTTGTTTAAATGCCACTTTTACTGGATATAAAATATGAGGGCTATGCTTATCTGTCTGAGGAATTTTGTAGCTTGTGCCCTACCCCACCTCCACTTAGTTAATGACAGTGGGTTACATTATGGAGTAATGTATGATAGGACAATCAGCCTGCCTCTAATGGACGGGGCGGTGAGACTTTATAACCCTCGTTAAAGGAAATCCCCAAATCCCCGAGAAAAAGAATTCCAGCGGTATTCGGGTTTTTTTTTTCCCCTTATATGTTCATACATTTTTAACTTTTAATGAACATATATCATTTTAATAATTAAAAAACAGGAGAACTTTAATTTTATTTAGATAAGGTTGTTTTTTTTTACCAGATATAATAGTAAAATCCATCTTATTAATATCGAAATTAACAACAACAACAACAAAAACACAAGATGGATGTAACGTGGGTTCTAACATCTCACTGAAGTCCACGTGTATAATTGAAAGTATAATCACAATGTTGGGCTAAGATAATTCAGTCAATCCAGATACAGCTAATTTTATTTTATTTATTTATTTTATTTCAGCATATTATGGGGGTACAGATGTTTAGGTTATGCATGTTGCCCTTGCCCCCTCCTCCCCCACCAAATCTGAGTTTCAACTGTGTCCATCCCTCTGATGGTGCGCACTGCACTTTTTGTGTATGCGTATACCCATCCCCTCCTCCCTCCTTCCCCCTCCCCCCTGCCAGACATCCAATAGATGTTATTCTTATATGTGCGCTTATGTGTTGATCAGTTAATACCAATTTGATGGTGAGTACATGTGGTGCTTGTTTCTCCATTCTTGGGATACTTCACTTATTAGAATGCGTTCCAGCTCTATCCAGGAGTATACAAGAGGTGCTATATCACCATTGTTTCTTAAAGCTGAATAGTACTCCATGGTATACATATACCACATTTTATTAATCCACTCATATATTGATGGATCCTTGGGTTGTTTTCACATCTTCGCAATTGTGAATTGTGCTGCTATAAACATTCGGGTTCAGGAGTCTTTTTTACAGAGTGTCATTTGTTCTTTTGGGATACAGCTAATTTAATAAATGGAAGCTCAGCATCAGTTTCAGAAGCAAGTAGAAATAGAAAAGACTAAAAGACAAAAAAATTAAAAGACATTAGAAGTAACCAAGAAGAAATATAGAAGAGTTATGTGGTAAAAAGAAGTTACGAAGCAAATTTGATATTTGACTTCTGAGGATACAGCGTTATTTGATTGCAGTACTGCAGGTGACAAGATTGTGGATGAGGCTGCTTAATGCCTCCTTCTCCTATACTAGCCTGCCTTATCCCTGCTCATTATTTAATTTGTGTCAGAGTTTCTCAATATAACAGAGTTCTTCAACCTTGGCACAACTGACATTTTGAGCCAGATATTTTGTGAGTGTGGGTGGGGGGGAGGCTGTCCTGTGCCTTGTAAAATGTTGAACTGTACAAGCTGCCAATAGCAATCCCTAGTTGTTTGTTTGTTTGTTTGTTTGTTTTTACTCCCTACCCTCCCCCATGCCAACAATCCCTAGTTGTGACCACTAAAAATGTCTCCAGGCATCGCCAAATGTCCCATGGTGGGGTAGGCCAGTGAAATTGCCCCAGTCCTCATTCCAATCAGGTCCTCGTTTATGTGTCAATATTTTCAACAAATATCCTCTGTGGTGGCAGTATACTGGTATTTGAAGAGCATACCAAGTCAGTGGTCTCTTTCCTAAGAATATGAATCCTATTTAGATGATGGATAAGTGACAAAATGAATAGAAATCTTGCTGGTTTGGATATGGAGAAATTACAATAAGGTAATATGATAAAACCTTGAAACATAATACATCATTTTTATTTTGTATATGCATATATCTTTTGTACTTTACATTTTTATGCTATGTTACAAAACATTAGAAATGTCTACTATTTTATTCATTTCCAAGTGATGAGAAGTCAACCCAAAATTCAGGAATCATAACTGCAATTTGTGTCTTTGGGTTCCTAGTAGAGAAGCCACATAGCATTGGAGATGGAAGGTCATCATAGAGAAAATTTCCCAAACATTTTGTTCCATCATTCTACCCTGTGTACCTGAGATACACCAGGACTGGCACAAATTACCTCCTCAATAAATAAACAGAATCTCTGTAGACAAATAGTAACTGTAAGAATATTTTTACCATTTATTTATATATGTTCATTCCTGATGTTGACAAGAATCTATTTCCGTAAAAGTCTAGTAATATTCCATCACCAAATAAAATAAAAGACTAAAAAGCTCAATGCACACAAAGTGCTGTTGCCCTTTGGTGGAAAGACTTCCTGGCTTTGAAACTGAAAACTTAAATTTAAGTATTAACAAATAAAATATCTTATGAACTCAAATACTCTAATCTACCTTTTACAGTCTGAAACATGGTAAGTAATTGAGTTCTTAGTGTCAGAAAATAGGAATTTAATCTCAAATAAATAATTCTTTAGAGGATCATGGGACTCAATATATTCAGGTCCCTTCCATGTGCACTAAAAAAAAAAAATGGCCATTGGGAAAGAACTCTGAGTTTAAGTACTAACAAAAGCAGCACCCTACTAATTTAAGTTTAACATTAGAGGCAGAATTAGCAAATATGGAAAACATACAAAAGTGGCAAAGGAGAAAATAGTTTTTTAAAAAAACTATTGGTATTTGACTACTGAGGATATTGGGTTATTTGAATGCAGTGCTTCTCCTAAACCAGCTTGCCTTACTGTTGCTAGACAGCTAGATGTCTATTAACCCCAGTCAATTTAGAACCCTGTCCTCTCATGCCTGCTTTCCACTCGAAAGGATGTAAGCAGAGACTGTCTATGAAAACCACTAGTTGGTTGGAGGCTTCATCTGGAACGAGAGGAATTTCATGTAGCAACCAAACTAATCTCTGCTCTGAATTCATAAAAATTGTTTTGATTATGTGATAAAATCTTGAGTTCTGTCACCAATACTGCTAAATGGCTACCACCTGAAATACTAGTTGAAATACCTTGTATAATGAATCCTCGGTTTCCATAATTAACTCTGGGAAGAGAAAGAGATAAAGGACAAATGAATAATCTGTTTTTCCAGGCCCAGGAAGATGATTTACCAAACACCATCCCACTGGGCTAACATTGAAATATGACAACAATATTTAACTTGCTAATTTGAAGCTGAGCATTTATTTGCTGGCCACTTACTTCATATTTATAATGAACATGTCTCCTAGGTCTTATTTATTTTTTTATTTCTCAATACATTCTCCTCAAGGCCAGAGCCTCTCCAGAGTAGTTATTCAATGAACAACTAGTGAAAATGTGTTTTATCAGACCATTATTATATTTGAGATTCTGATAATTATCTGCCAGAAATTTCAGGGTGGGTACAAGTAAATTTATTTTTATCTTACTGCCTTTGTTTTTTTTTTTTTTTTCCTATAAAGAGGAATAGAAGAAAATCACAGTGAAATTTTAAAAACACATAAGAAAGGAAGTGAACATAGCATTATTACCACTTCAAATTCTTCCTACTTTAGGGCAATGATCCTCAAGAGGATTATAAAATATAACATTTATCTTTCACTTCTCTTTACATAAAATATACCTGTTGACCAACTTCCTCATGGCTGTCTTTACTTCCTTGTTTCGCAATGTGTAGATGATAGGATTAAGTAAAGGGAATATTACAGTATGGAACACAGACACCACTTTATCTAGGGAAAAAGAGTCAAATGGCCGAGCATAAATGTAGATGGATGGTCCAAACATTAGCACCACAATGGTGATATGGGAATAGCAGGTGGACATGGCCCTGTTGGTACTCTCACCTGAGCCTGAGTGTTTCTTGAGCATGGCCAGAAGGAAGGCATAGGACGTTAATAGAGCAATGAAGCACACCACGGAGATCAAACCACTGCTAAAAATCATCACTAGCTCCTCAGGGAAGGTGTTGGCACAGGCAATCCGGACAACCTGTGTGATGTCACAGAAGTAACTGTCTAACTCATTGGGGCCACAGAAGGGGAGTCGAACAATGAGAGCCACCTGTATTATAGAATGAATGAAGCCCCCTGTCCAGGAGAGAGCCACCAGGATACAGCAGAGACATCGATTCATGATGGTAGTATAGTGGAGGGGGCGGCAGATAGCAGCGTAACGGTCAAAGGCCATCACTGTGAGCAGGAACATCTCTGAAGCCCCAACAAAGTGCAAGAAGAAAAGCTGTGCGATGCATCCTTCAAAGGAAATTATCTTCCGCTCCACAAAGAAGTCTACCAGCATTTTAGGGGCTGTGATGGAGGAGTACCAAATATCAAGAAAGGCCAGATTAGCCAACAGGAAATACATGGGAGAAGTCAGATGGGGGTCAAGCCTGATGGTGCAAATGATAAGGATATTCCCTGGAAGAATGAACAAATAAAAGGACAAAAATATAACAAATAGGACTAGTTGCACCTCCCGTGTTTGGGACAGTCCAGTGAGAATAAATTCTGTCACCATGGTGTAATTTGCAGGTTCCATTTCTTCAATTAACTGTTTTCATAATATTGCTATGAAAAATAAAGAAGTTATAATTATTCCAAGTAGCATTTAACTTGGGTTATATCATTGCTTTCAAAATTGTCATCTGTTCCCTATCATTAAAAGATTGTATTAAGAGATATTTGATTGCCCCATTTTATATGTAATAAACCAAGATAGGAAGAGTGTAAGTGATGACCCTAAAAATTAGAAACATTAAAACATATAAAGTGTGGCACATATCTGAAACCTGAATCTCAGCTTGTTAATGTCATAAAATCCTATTTTTTATGAAACTTGGCAATGCACTAATCCTTCCCCCAAACATCTACAATAGTAAGCAATATATGCAGCTACTTCTGAGTTTAGCAAATTTAAGACTGGCAATCAGAGATGAAACCTGTTCTTTCTAGATCATTTTTGGTTGGGAAATCTTGCCACCTTGGAAACTTATAGTCTAATATCATATATGTTGATCTGGCAGTATTTCATTGTAATCTATAAAAGAGATCTCAAGGCTTCACGAGTAGTGAATAGACATTTTTTTTCCATAATCAAAACTTCTACAGCTTAATCCTTGATAATAAGTAACCAGCCACAATAAAGAGCAATGCAGGGCCCTGCATAAAAATAGATCTTCTGGCTGTGATCAGATCCCTCAATACCCAATACTACCCTGACCAAGAAGTTTCCCCACCATATCGGGAAAGTAGGAAAAAGGTGTAGTGATATAAGAAATGGGTATGCTTGCTACCCAAGCTGACCCTATACTGATTGACTCTGCCATTTCAAAGTGACAGTGGGAATAAGATGATTTCTAAAATTTTGCTTTAGATCCAGTATTGAACCTGAAACTGCTAGATAGAACAAGACCTGTCAAATAAAAAGGAAATAATCATTCACTTTACCAAACATGCTTCCTCTTTTAAGTAAAGTTAAAAACTGCCATACCAAAGTAAGTATCTATTGTAATCAACAGCAAAGCCAAGAGAGTTGCTTGTTTCCTACTGATGTGATATTTTATAATATTGCCTCTCCTCAGTGTTGCTTAAAAAAATCAAATATAAGAAAGCAAAAAAAGTTAAGGATCTATAGAAGCAAATAGATGTGACAGTGTCCAGGCACTTGTGGATGCTATGTATACTTTTGACTAAAGAAACAGAATGTTGTTTCCTTGGAACCTACAGGTTCAATTTGTACATGATTTTAACAAACATGGACATATGACTTCCACTATGTTATAGGAACATTGTATTATGAAGAAGGGATGGCTTACTACAAGTAGACATGTCAAGAAAAGACCGGTGTTGTCCAGGAATCTAATAGCAAGAAAATAGGCAGAAAGACAGAAACACTCAGAAAGTCAGAAGTGTGGGGCTATTTAGGAAAAGAGGCAAAGATCTCTATACCCATGACTTGCTCAGTGTGGGCATCCATGAGTAGATTAATCATATTTAGTAAGATAGAGATAGGGAAATCTAAAATTTGGTTTAGAAAGAGTTTAATCAAAAGAAAGATAATGCTGCCAGTTTTTAATACTTAACTTTCTTAAAAACTTGGTTATCCAAAATGACATATTTCCTAAGATTTCATAAAGCAATGGTTTTACTGTACTTATCTGGAGGAGGTATCCCATAGCCTTCATAACAACACAGCAAGTACATAATTCTAAACTTACAGCATCCTAACTCATTGCATTCACTGATGAGTAAACTCTGAGTTTTCAACAATCGAAAAAATCTCTGCCAAGAGCGTTTAGAATATTATGATTACTAAGTTCATTTGTATATTTTGCTATATAGTGTTTGAACAGATGGAAGTGATTAGGTTATTTGTTCTTAATTGAATAATTGTCCTCCTTACTGAAAGGAGATGAATATTTCAAAGTAGTAGATACTGTTATAAGACCCTAAGCTTTTCTCTTTATTTCTGTGGAAGACAGCAAAATGATGATTCTGATTATTGTCATACAAGTCACACCTTTCTCTTCTGTCCTATTCTGTACCTATCCCACCAAAGAGGAAATAGAAAATGGCACTAATCTAGAAAGAATTAATTTAGGCAAATGAGTGTTGTCTTAGAAAAACAAATACATATCAGGTATTAAGAAACAGAAAGGGTCATTTTACCAGAAAGTGTCAAAGAGATTTCCTTTTTTGCCTCAATGTTCAAGATATGACATAAAATTGGAAAGTAATGATATATACTTTACATTAAGAACTGAAACTAACTTCATTTATTCTTTATGAAAAAAACGCAGAGCATTCACCCCTTCGCTTTCCTCCACTCCTCAGAACCGTGAAGTTGGAAAGAGACATTTTACTGGAGCACCTCAATCCATAGTCAGGCAGCCAATCAAACCCTCTATGCCCCAAGCTAGCAGTGCC
This sequence comes from Indri indri, assembly GCA_004363605.1. Lineage (NCBI taxonomy): Eukaryota > Metazoa > Chordata > Mammalia > Primates > Indriidae > Indri > Indri indri. The sequence continues at coordinate 11,336 of RJWJ010017946.1, forward strand.
CAGCTGCTACTTACAGCACACACACACACACACACACACACACACACACACCCCACTAAACCATGCCACTTCCTCAATGAACGACCAATACATATTTTCCCTACATTGACTTGACACCATGGCCTGAAATATAAAACACACAATCCTGACTGGCCACTGCTTGTCATTTAACACATGTCAAAAAAAAGCTCTCTACACATGACATTAAAGGCTCTACCCCAAATGTATAGCTTCTGTGTCACTTCTATAAATTATTCATTTGTTTATTCAACAAATATTTAGGGAGTATCTGCTATGAGCTAACTGCTGAGACTACAATAATGAACAGGAAGATCATTTCTGCCTCATTAAATTTCCATTCCAGAAATATATACAGACAAGTAAACAAACAAATAATAAATAAATAAAATATAAATAAGTAAAATAAAATATTTACCACTAATGATAAGAGACAAGTATGAAAAAAAGAGATTAGTATAGAGAGAAAATTGTGGTGGAAAGATGGTGTGTAGTGATGGAGTGTTTTAGAAAAGCTTCTCTCTGAATTGGTGACATTTCACTAACTTTGAAAGTTTGGAGGAAAGCATTTTAGAGACAGAGAACAGCAAATGCAAAGGCCCCGTGGCAGGTAACAGTTCCTAGGTCTACACCTAGGAAAGGCACAAGAACAGAATAAAGAGATAGTCAAAGACAACATAATATAGTCCACAATAAGACAATTGGATTTCAATGGCTTCCAATATATTTTAAAATAAAACCCAGGAAATAATTTAACAGGATTCTCAACTTAGAAATACCACCCTGGCTACTATGTCAATAAACTGGAGTGAGACAAGATTATAGGAAAAAATTATGTCGCTTAACCTAAAGATACAACAATAACTATTTAGAGAAATGCATAGTTTGTTTAGAAAATATTTACAAGATGCAACTGGCAAAATTTAATGGTGAATTGTATATTGCTATTATCATACTACCAAAGGCAGCTGGAAATTGAGCTCTATAATGGCTTTAAAAAAAAATGTCTTTATTTCTTCTGTGTCTAAAATGAGGTTCATCTAGCACATTCCACGTCCTTTATTAAAATTTGGCTGAATCTACTATACATATTTAGGTATGCCCTGTCACACTCTAAGAAAGGCTGGGAATTGTGCCAGGAAAACACAGAGGAAAGAATTATGTTCGTGGGTAACTCTTGGGGGAGATAAGCCATCCATGGGGACTGAGTTAGGGAATTTCTTTCTAGAGCTGCCATTTAAGAGGGGTATCAATTCCAAATGAGTGCTTACCCTTAGAGCAGCGAGATAAGTTGGTTAAGAAGGTTTTATTTTATCTTACATCCACTGACCTACTCTTCCCAAGTTTCTGTATGCGAGCCTCCTCCTCTTTTAATAATATCTAGTGAACTCCTATTCTTAAGCTGCAGGGATGTAGTGTCTGGAGGATGTCTATGGAAATACCTAGGCATACAGGGGCCCTCCTTGCAGGTGAGTGAAACGGTGAACACTCCTCGAGAGAATCAATGCTTTAGGGGAAAACAAGAATCTGTATGATGATGAAAAGGTCATTCAACCTTCCTCTACAACAGTTACTTCCTAGCAACATGAGGGATCTTAACGAGAATTTTAAGGAATGTTCAAGCTCTAAAATTCTGTGATTCTATGAAAATAAAAGTAAATTGAGAAGTCCCAGAAAGGTACATTAAAAATGATGTGGGTGACAATGTAGAGAAACAGTGATAGAATATATGTATTGTGGATACATACAAATCCTAAAAGAAATAACTTGGATTTTCCTATTCTTAAGATATCAATCTCGCCTCTCTTATTCTGTGATCTGGTGAGGAGGGAGTGTACAAAAGCATTTCCACCATATACGTGGGTATATGGAGACCCAGGGACCTCAAATCTCATAAACAGACAAATAGCAGAAAGTATCGAGATGTAGCAATATTGATTTTCCATACACATTTTTTCCCACAGTAAACTAGGCAAAAAGAAAACATTAGAATCAGAGAAGGGCTAATCTCAATATGAGAATTTTTTGAGGATCATTTGCTGCTTATTTCTCTTATAATAAACTTAGATATGAAGTGTTAGTGCCTTGGTTCTAACCACAGCTGAACCCCTTACTAGCTGTGTAACCTTGGGCAACTCATTTACCTCTCTCTGCCTCAATGTGTCTCATCAGTGAAATGGAGATGATAATAGTACCTACCTCAAAGGTATTAATGTAATGATTAATGCATTAATGCATATAAAGCTCAGAAACATACCTTTCACATAGCTTATACTTAATAAATAATTATTATTATTATTTTCCTTTGTAAAGCAGTAAGTTTAATTGGGAAACTATCATCCTAACATGATTTCCAAAATCCCGGCCTTTAATATCTGTTCACACTTCTCTACCCCAACTGCTATGCTTAGATCTGGAAAGCCAAGAACAAGTCTAAGAAATAGCTTGGAGAGGAGGACGAGAGCCTCTGACTTCTAAACATCGCCATCTCCCCACGTTTTTCCCAGACCCACACTTCTATGTGATTATTGATAAATCACTACTATTAAATCCTCCAGCAACTCTCAGAAGGCCTTCTTTCTGAAATATCTGGAATTTCCTAGGAATTTTTTATGAACAAGCTCCACAGAAACATCATATTTCTATGCCTCCATAGTAGTACGCTTTTTACACTTCCAGTAAAAACTTTAACTCATTATATTGTAATTTTTCAGTTCATATACATATGATAGATATATATTTTTTTGAGATAAGGCCTCATTTTGTCACCCCAGCTAGAGTGCAGTGGCATCATCACAGCTCACTGCAACCTCCAACTCCTGGGCTCAAGCAATCCTCCTGCCTCAGCCTCCCAAGCAGCTGAGACTCCATGAGCATGCCAACACACCCAGCCCTCAGTTTGTATTTTGATGAAAATATAAAAGAAACTCAGAGCCCCTTGAGGTCATGGAACATGTCTAATTTATATATCCATCTAGTGCCTGAGGTAGCTTTTAGCAGACTATGGTCCTCAATATCTGTTTATTCAATAGATGGATGGATGGGTGGATGATTAAATGGATTTTTAAATGAATAAATAACTAAATAAATGACTGAAAAAAATTTTCAGATACTTCTAAACCTAATGCTTTTATTGATTTATTTAATCTTTCCTGACTCTGCTTCATGGTTCCTGATTTTGTTTCCTGGGATTCTCTTTTTAAAATACCTATTCCACCCACATTACTTTCAAGCAAAAGTCTCTTTGCTTTTAAGTTTCTCTTTTGTTTTTCTATTCATTTTCAAAGTTGTTACTCCTACCAACTCCAATCCCTTCAAAATGAAACATCTCAGGCCCCACCTGTCCCACCCCCTTCCCAGCGCTCATCCTGAAGAGCCATCATAAGAAGTAACCAAAGATCTTGGGGTTTTTTCCTGACTTCTTTTCAGGGGTGGTAGGATTCAAAATTTTAGTTTATTTTAATGATTTGGCAATGTCTGAACGTCCATAAATAAAAACAGCCTTCTCTTTTTGAGCTTGTTTAAGAATGGCTCATTCTGTAAGTATCAGATGACCAAGGTATCTTCTAAGTACTCTGTTCACCCCTGAGTTTAAAATGCTTTAACTGTTGGGATCAAGCCAAAGAGGGAACAGGTTGTCCACCACCTCCATGAGTAAGACCTGCTCTACGCTATTACCACGTTTCCTTAAGATGTTTCCTTGCATAGGGCTTTCTGCTTCTAACCACAGTCTCTGAGCATTTTACATAATAATTCCCATAATTATATCCATCTCATTGTCTCAAAAATAAAGTGGTTTATGTAAATATTTTAACAACATTCCACCTACCCATCACTGTGCCAGTCTTGGTGTTGTCAGAGGCTGTGGTGAAGGGGCAGAAGATGCCTCTTCCCCTGCCCACAACAGAGGGCTTTCTCATCTATGTTGGTATACATCAGTTCCTGCCCTGATGTAACAATGCGCTAACTAGCATCATGGACTGTAACTACAAAAGTCATTTCTCTGGAGGCCAGGGAAAGTCAGGTAGGAATAAAATCCCCAAGGGAATAATTTAAAAGTCGAAGTGTACTTTATCCAAGGAGCATAGAAACACAACTTTTGCGTCGCACAGAACAAGGAAAATGGCTAATTTCCCAGGATTAAGGGTGGAAAATGTTATGATGTGCAGTATGCCCTCTAGAGTATGACATGCATTTCCAATTTTACTGTCCCAAAGGACTGTATCACTTAAACATGCTGGATCCTTGGGAAAATGTAGATCTGTCCAAATCCAATATTAATACTGCATATATTGCTTGAACAGTGTACCCATATTTGCAAAGAAGGCCATAAAGTCTAACCCCTTAATCCGAACTATATTTCTAACTTTATTCAGTGTCTTCTACATGTGCTAAATGATTACCTACTATGCATCAGACACTATGCTAGGCACCAGAAAACAATGATGAACAAAAGAAAAACAGTCCTTATTCCCATAAATCAACCTATAATTGACTCTCTCATCTACTCCATATGTAGTCAAGTACGATTTAGTTTGTCACACATTCACTTAATATTTACAGTATTAAGTGCAAATAGTTGTCTATACTCTCACCTAAAAATAGTAGGTTTGTACTGGCAATTACCCATATATGTGTGAACATTGTGGATCCTAAACTAAATAATCAATTGCAGGAAAGCAGAAATTTTGGGGGGCTAATCACCACATTGACCATAGTAAATAGTACACTGTAAATGTTAAGTGAATGTATGATGAACTAAATTGTGTTTTACCACATACGCAATCTTCAATCCCACAGCCTCACACATTTAATGATTCTCTTATAGAGTCTACTTTAACAAATAAAATGTTCTATGATAAGTAACACTTGGCTCTATCTCAATTTTATTCTATCAGCCTGATCTCTTATCTCTTGCATAAATTGCTCCCCTAAAATTACTTGTGTATTATACTCTCAATGGCCATACTTGAAGGTTGTGAAGTAAAGACAACAGAAGTACTTTTTAATTTTTTTCTCTCTCTTTTTTTTAATTCAGGATATTATGGAGGTACAAATATTTTGGTTACATGAAATGCATTTGCCTCACTCAAGCCAGGGCCACAACGATGCCCTTGCCCCCTACAGTGTGCTCTGTCTCCATTAGCTGTGGGTTTACCCAACCCCACACACACTACTCCCCACCCTCCAAGGCCCCCTACCTGACCAGCACCCAGTAAGTATTATTACCATGTGAGCACCTTAGTATTGATCAATTAGTACCAGTTTGATGGTGAGTACATGTGGTGCATGTTTTTCCATCCTTGTGATACCTCACTTGGAAGGATGGGCTCAATCTCTATCCAGGATAATATAAGAGGTGCTAGATCACCATTGTTTTTTGTAGTTGAGCAGTATACCATGGTATACATATACCACATTTTCTTAATCCACTCATGTATTGATGGGCATTTGGGTTATTTCCACAACTTTGCAATTGTAAATTCTGCTACTATAAACATTCACATGCAGATGTCTTTATTATAGAATTTTTTTTCCCTTTGGATAGATGCCTAGTAGTGGGATTGCCGGATCAAATGGTATTTCTATTTTTGACTCTTTGAGGTATCTCCAAATTACTTTCCATGGGGCTTGTACTAATTTGCAGTCCCACCAGCAGTGTAAGAGTGTTCCAATCTCTCCACATCCATGCCAGCATTTGTTATTTTGGGACCTTTTGATAGAGGCCATTCTCGCTGGAGTTAAGTGATATCTCACTATAGTTTTGATTTGCATTTCCCTAATGATTAGAGATGTTGAGCCTTTTTTTATATGTTCGCTGGCTGTTATTCTGTCTTCTTTTGAAAAGTTTCTGTTCATGTCCTTTGCCCATTTATTGATGGGGCGGTTTGATTTTTTCTTGTTGATTTTCTTAAGTTCTATATAGATTCTTGTTATCAGCCCTTTATCGGATGTGTACAAAGCAAATATTTTCTCCCATTCTGTACGTTGTCTATTTGCTGTAAGCATAGTTTCCTTGGCTGTGCAGAAACTTTTTAATTTGATCGGATCCCATTTGTTTAGTTTTGTTGCTGCTGTAATTGCTTTGGGGGTCTTCTTCATAAATTCTTTACCTAGGCCAATGTCTAAAAGGGTCTTGTCCACATTTTCTTCCAGAATTCTTAAGGTCTGTTATCCATGATGAGTTGATTTTTGTGAGAGGTGAGAGGTGGGGATTCAGTTTGAATCTTCTGCCTGTGGATATCCAGTTTTCCCAGCACCATTTATTGAATAGAGATTCTTTTCCCCAGTGTATACTTTTGTCTGTTTTGTCAAAGATTAGGTGACAATATGAGGATGGTTTTATATCTGGGACCTCCATCCTATTCCAAAAGTCTGTATCTCTGTTCTTGTGCCAGTACTATGCTGTTTCAGTTACTATAGCCTTATAGTAAAGCTTGAAGCCTGACAGACAGATGCCTCCCAATTTGTTCTTTTTGCTTAAGATTGCTTTGGTTATACGAGCTCTTCTCTTGTTCCAGACAAAGCATAGAATTATTTTTTCTAAATCTGTAAAGAATGATGGTGGAATTTTGATAGGGATTGCATTAATTCTGTAGATCACTTTAGGTAGAATGGACATTTTAACAATATTGATTCTACCAATCCATGAGCATGGTAGGGATTTCCATCTGTGCACCTTGTCTACAATTTCTTTTCTCAGTGTTTTGTAGTTCTCCCTATAAATATATCTCACCTCCTTTGTTAAATATATTCCTAAATATTTAAATTTCTTTGATGCTATTGTGAAAGGTGTTGCATCTTTGATTTGATTTTTGTCTTGACTGTCAAGACATATATGAATGCCACTGATATGCATGCATTAATTTTGTAGCCTGAGACTTTACTGAATTCATTTATCAATTCCAGGAGTCTCTTGGCTGAATCCTTGGGATTTTCTAGGTACAACAGCATATCATCAGTAAAGAGTGAGAGTTTGACCTCTTCTGCCCCCATTCGGACACCCTTAATTCCCTTCTCTTGTCTGATTGCTCTGGCAAGGACTTCCAGCACTATGTTGAACAGAAGTGAAGATAGTGAGCAACCTTGCCTGGTTCCAGTTCTAAGTGGGAATGCTTTCAATTTTTCCCCATTCAGTGTAATATTGGCTGTGGATTTGTCATATATGGCTTTAATAATTTTAAGGAATGTCCCATCTCTGCCTATTTTGTTGAGGCTTTTTATCATAAAAGTGTGCTGTATTTTATCAAATGCTTTTTCTGCATCTATTGAGAGAATCATATGGTCTTTTTTATTGTTTTTATTTATGTGATTAATTACATTTATAGATTTGCATATGTTGAACCAGCCTTGCACTCCTGGAATAAAGCCTACCTGGTCGTGGTGAATTATTTTTTTGATGTGCTGTTGGATTCAGTTTGCTAAAGTTCTATTGAGAATTTTTGCATCTATATTCATGAGGGATATTGGTCTGTGGTTTTTTTGTTTTGTTTTGTTTTGTTTTTTTGTTTTTTCTTTTTTTGCTACATCCTTTCCTGGCTTTTGTATCAAGGTGATATTGGCTTCGTAGAATGAGTTGAGGAGGTTACCATCCTTCTTAATTTTTTGGAATAATTTCTGCAGTATAGGTATGAGTTCTTCCTTGTATGTTTGGTAAAATTCGGATGTGAACCCATCTGGTCTGGGACTTTTTTTTTTTTTTTTGAAGATTTTTATTGCTGCTCCAATTTCTGCACTTGGTATTGATCGATTCAGGCATTCTATTTCCCCCTGATTGAGCTTAGGGAAGTTATGTGTTTCCAAGAATTTGTCCATTTCCTCCACATTTTGTAGCTTTTGGGCATATAGATTTTTATAGTATTCAAAGACAATGTTTTGTATTTCCATGATGTCTGTAGTGACCTCTCCTTTTTCATTTCTGATTGAGTTTATTAAAGTTCTTTCCTTTCTAGTTCTTGTCAATCTAGCAAGAGGGCTATCAATTTTGTTTATCTTTTCAAAAAAACAGCTCTTGGTTTTATTGATCTTCTGTATAGTTCTTTTATTCTCAATTTCAGTTAGTTCTGCTCTAATCTTAGTTATTTTCTTTTTTCTGCTAGGTTTGCAATTAGTTTTCTCTTCCTTTTCCAGTTCCTTGAGATGGTTTATTAGTTTGTTGATTTGTGAGCTTTCTGTCTTGGATGTGAGCACATAATGCTATTAGTTTTCCTTTCAGGAATGCTTTTGCTGTATCCCACAGGTTTTGATAGCTTGTATCCCCATTATCATTTAATTCAAAAATTCTTTGATCTCCATCTAAATCTCTTCCTTCACCCTGCAGTCATTTAGCAATAGATTGTTTAATTTCCATGACTTTGTGAAGCAGTGAGCATTACTGTCGGAATTTATTTCTAGTTTTATACCACTATGGTCTGAGAAGATACATGGTACAATTTCTATTTTTTAAAATTTGTTGAGATCTGATTTGTGGCCTAAGATGTGGTCAATTTTGGAAAAAGTTTCATGAGCTGATGAGAAGAACATATATTTGGCTTTATGTGGATGGAATGTTCTGTAGATGTCTGTTAGACCCATTTGTTCTAAGCTCTGTTTAAGTATATTATTTCTTTGCTTATTTTTTGTTTGGAGGATCTGTCCATTTCAGACAGTGGGGTGTTGAAATCCCCTGCTACTATGGTATTACTGTTTATCATGCTATTTAGTTCATACAGGGTTTGCTTTATATATCTGGGTGTTGCTGTGTTGGGTGCATGGATATTAAGAATTTTTAAGTCTTCTTGTTGGATTTTCCTTTCACCATTATATAGTGACCATCTTTGTCTTTCTTTACTTTTGCTATTTTAAAATTTATGCTGTCTGACATCAGAATTGCTAACCCTGCTCTCTTTTGGTTTCCGTTTGCTTGCAAGTTTGTTTTCCAGCTCTTGACCTTGAGTCTGAAAGCATCTTTATGGGTTAGATGCATTTCCTGGAAACAGCAGATACTTGGCTTATAATGTTTTATCCACTCAGCCAGTCTATGTCTCTTCAAAGGACAATTCAAGACATTCACATTTATTGAGAGGATTGATATTTGGGGTAGACTTCTGTTCATATTGTTGGGTATGTTCTTATTGTTTTGTTTTACCTCTCAAGCCATCGTGGAATCTGGGTTCTGGGCTTTAACTCTTGAGTGTTTTTAATTTGGTGGGTGTCTATTGTGCTGTTCAGTGTGTAATGCAGATCTGAGTACTTCCTTCGAAGCAGGTCTGCTCTTTACAAATTCCATCAGTGATTGCTTGTCTGGGACAGTATTTCTCCCTTGTAGATGAAGCTCAGCTTTTCTGGGTAAAGAATTCTAGGTTGGCCATTGTTCTGTTTAAGAAGATTGAGGATGGGTTCCCAGTCCATTCTGGCTCATAGGGTTTCATTTGAGAAGTCTGCAGGTAGTCTGATAGGTTTTCCTTTGTAGGTTATCTGTTGTTTTCATCTTACTGAGCAAAGGATTTCCTCTTTCACGTTTACTTTGGCCAGTCTGATAATTATGTGACATGGTGTTTGCCTCTTCACATTGAGTCTCCTAGGAGTTCTGTGTGCTTCTTGTATCTGAATAACTAGGTTTCTGGCCAGGCCAGGCATATTTTCCTCCAGCATTCCAAGAAATAGATTTTCCAGCCCTTGTGTATTTTCTTCTTCTGTCTCCAGGATACCTATAATTCTTATATTTGGTTTCTTTACATAATCCCACATTTCTTGTATGTTCTGCTCTTGTCTCTTGCTTCTGTGTTCTTTTTCTTCATCTGATTTGTTTAGCACATAGGCATTATCTTCAATTTCTAAGATTCTCTTCTCTGCATGATCCATTCTATTTTTAAGGCTTTCCATTGTGTTTTGAAGTTCCTTGAATGCCTCCTTCATTTCCAAGATTTCTGTTTGGTTTTTTCATAATATTTCAATTTCTTTAGAGAATTTTTCATTCATTCCCTGTATTATTCTTGTGGCTTCTTTGTGTTGGGTTTCTGTTTTCTCTTCAATTTCGTTAAGTTTCTTTACAATCCATATTCGGAATTCTTTGTCAATTTAACCATTTAATTTAAATTAGTATCCAATTTTGAGGGTCTCATGATTTCTTTTGTGGGTGACTTTTCTCTATGTTCTTTCATATTCCCTGTGTTCTTTCTCTGGTTCTTTCTCATCAGGGTAACTTGGAGTAGTAAGACTGGTTTGTGCCCTTAACTTCAAGCCCCCAAGGGACGTTCCTTAACAGTAGTGGGAGGAGGTGCGCTGGTCTTGTGTTGCCTTAGAGGAATTTTGACAAGTCGGGTTACCTCTGACCTGTTGTCTTCACCTCTTGCCAGTGGAGATTAGTGAGTTTGGTCCCCCAGCTTAAGCTCCCATGTGGTGAATCATACCTGTGTGTATAATTTCACTGCCCTCTAATAGCTTGAGATGGAGGGCACTGTGCTGAGCTGTGGGGTTACCCTCTCTGTCATTGGTTGTAGATTATGTGGAGGAGCCAGTTATCAAGATAATCTGATGCCTCTGTGTTGGTTTCTGGTCCCCAGGTGAGGAATACTAATGCCCCAATCTTTAGGAAGGATCTTGCCACTCCCTAGTGTTACTTGGACCCCATTCCCCCTTAAAGTGGTGATAGGAGCAAGGCAGATCATATCTGCTGCCTACCAAGCGGGATGTGTGTGCTTTTACGGTTGCTTGATCTGCCGCTAGGGGGAGCCACTAATATGTTATTCAAGGTTCTTCCACCACACTTGGGAGGCCGCTCCTGATGGGAGGGTTTTCTTGGTGCACCTGCTGTAGCCTCTGGCCAGGATTTTCCTTCCTCAACCATCAACCCCATTGTTGGCAGCCACCCGGATGCAGAGATCAGGCCCCATAATTATGATCCTACTGGATGACCTAAGCCAGTCTGACAGGCCAAGTCACTAGGCTGTCAACTATTGATCTATACCAAGGCCCTGCAGAGTCACACCAGTCACACAGGGAAAGTGGCTTTTCTTGCCTCTCCCTGCCTCCAGAGGTGGAGCTAACCACTTTCAGCGAAAAAGTTGCTGTGCCAGGGGGAGGGGTGATGCCTGAGTCTGCCCAGTGCCCCGGTGCCTGGGAATCCCTCAGGTGTTAGCCTCCCACGACTGGGGAAGCACTCAAAATTCATCCATCAAAATGGGCCCAGCTAGTTGACAACAGGTAGCGGAAGTGCGGAGCCTGTCTCGAGAGTCCCCGGGGTAGAGAAAGGGTGCTGCAGGAAACCTAACGCACCATAGCGTCTGGGTTGTGGACCCCCAAAATGGTGGTCGCCCACCTGCAGAGCGCTAAGACTAGGGGCGACTGTTCAGGAGTTGGCGGATGCCAGATTAGGGCGCTGAGTCAACAGGACGCCTACTGTCTCTTGTGTGTCACCCTCCTGCAATCTCGCATCTGTCCTGCAGGAGGTCTTACACTTTCTGACCCACCATTAGCCAGCCTAATCGCCTGCAGTGGTTTCCAGGGTAGAGTCACCTTTTCAGTATTCACCTCATTGTTCTGGTCCCGCTGATGGCCAGAGGTGAGGTGCCTGTCTCCTAAATCCCTCCAGCGATAGTTTAGACCAGTCCCTCCCCACCCAGTGCAATCCTAGCACAGAGCTCAGGGGAGTTGAAGATGCTTCCTGCTACAGTCTCCTCTCCACAGAGCCCCACCTCTCCTGCCAGGAATTTGCACCTACTTCAAGCAGGTCCCTGTCTGAGTGGGTGTTGAGGTGTTAACACCTATGCTGCATGTCTCCCCACATTATGGCACTGGCCAGTGTGGCTCCTCCATACCTACAAATTTATAGACAGTCTCTTTGTAAATAAACCTTTTTTTGAATTATCCTATTTTGAGTGTGTCATCAACTTCCTCTTAGGACTCTAAATGAAAAAATGTTTTTTAAATATATCAACTTGTTCCATCCTATAGACAGCACCTTTACAACTAAGATGCTCAAATATATCAAATAATATATATATACATATATAAATATATGTCAAACAATATAAATTCCCACCCTTCCCTCTCTGTTTCTGGAAGACTTCCATCCTGGGGGCTTCCATTCTTCTCTCATCCATTTCTTTTGTGCACTATGCCTGCTGCACAGCTGTCATCTTAAAAGTGCCTTTTGATACCTTTGGGATTCATAAGTGTGATGATTGGGTTTTCACAATTATGTGTGAGATGGGTCTCCCTCAAACCTGGTTTTAACATTGGCACATTATCCATCTGGTGTAAAAAGAAAAAATAGAAAAAGGAAAAGAGTGCCTTTGGCCACTTCCTGCATCATATGCATGATTTATTTATTTGATTGCTTGCTTGGGTTTTCTTAAGAGACAGAGTCTTACTCTGTAGTCCAGGCTGGAGTGCAGTGGCATGATCATAGCTCACTGCAGCCTCCAACTCCTGGGCTCAAGGGATTCTCCCGCATCAGCCTCTCAAGTCTACACTGATTTCTGAATCCTCCTCTTCTTTTTGTTATACTGGACCACATTATCCCAAACTTCAAAAATTAAAAAAAAAAAAGACACTTGCGAAGTAAATTTTATAAATCTTTGCATGACTAAAACTGTTTGATTCCATCTTCCTAAATGATGTTTTTGTTTGTATAGAATTCTAGACTGCAAATCAGTTGGAGGCACTTTTCCACTGTACTCTGGGGTCCAGTTTTGCTATGGAGCATATTCATACCATTTGAATTTTTGCTCACTTATTTGTGGTCTATGTATTTTCTTTTTTTGTAATAATTTTATGATCTTTTCCATCTTTAGGGTAATAAAATTTCATAATAATGTGCTTTGGTATTGCTTTTTAATCATAGTGGGCATTCAGTAAATCTTTCATACCCAGAAACTTAAGCCTTTCTGTTCTCAGAGATTTATTTTCATTGTTTCCTTTAAATTCATCCCTTCTGTTTTCTCTGTTTTCCTAGAACATATGAGTTGAATAGTTTGCCTCCTGACTTGATTCGTTATGTCTCATGTCTTTATCTTTTCTGTTTTGCATTTCTTTGAATTTTGATTCTACTTTCATAGAGACTTCATAACTTCTATGACTTCTTTGACTACTTTTACTTCTTTCAATTCTCTCTTGATTTTTCATTTTATTTATTTGTTCCTTTTATTTTATTTAGTGCATTAAAATAATTTTTCTCTATTTTTTCAAAGCATCATATTCTCATTTCAAGATTGCAAATATTTTCTTTCATTGACGTGAAGATGTGACTTTTTTAAGGTGTCTTTTTTTTTTCCTGTGTTACCTCTGATTTCACTAGATTCCTTTTGGCTTTCATAAAGGCTTACTTTTTTTTCTTCAAATGTCTTATGTATATTAAAGAATTAGATACCAAAAAATTGATCTCTTAAGCTCTGGAACAATAGGGCAGAGCTTACTAATTGGTAGGCTTCTGGGCAGGGTTCCAGTAGAGAGGCAGCAATTCCATTTGTGATCTCCAAGGTCAGAATGTGACTTTTCTCTATTACCATGCAGCTTCTTAAGCAAAGATGCCAATATTGTTTGTGAAGCTCATGCCTCTGTTAGCATGTGGAAGTGAGGTGGGGAAAGACAGGATTGGAGATTGAACAGTTCCTTTTTCTTAATTGCTATTATTAGTGCTGAACCTCACCATCCCCCTGACCTGGTGTCCTGGCATCCCAAACATCTCAGGGATTCCAAGAGACAGATCTGTGTGCTTCTCCTCGATATTCCTCTCTGTTGGTACTTCAGAGTTAGCCTTCTCGACCCTGCCAATTCAGTTACTACTCCTTTGTCTTCTCTCTTCCAAATTTTTGTTGGAATCTCTTGTCTGCCACAAACTTCTGTCCTGTTTTCTTTGTTCTTGGAGGTCTAAACTTTTTTTTATCTTTGCTGTTGTTGTTATTATTACTATTATTATTGCGCTGCTTAGATCTTAGGAGGGAAAAGGAAAACTAATGTAGCCTGCCATTTTAAATATAATTTCAGTGTGTTTATTGTTTATCTTAAAAAATCAGGTTTAAAAAAAAGGATAGAATGACCCTTCTTACAGGAGAAAAGTAATATGAAGAGTAACTATAAGGAAATGCAATAAAATGTTAATGGTGATCATGTTCAGAAGGGTTGAAGAGTAGAGAAATGATTTTGAAGAGTTTTCAAAAGTCGTACCTACCAGCTACTGTTAACATCATATTGTCCACACCCAGTGCAACGGGGATATCTTTCTCTAATAACACCATTTTTAATTATTGAATTGTAGGTTTAAAAAGCTTGAGACAGGTCAATGCAATATTTTAGCTGTGCCATCATAAATAATATCAGGTCTCTGTTACTAACGAAAAAAAAGAAACAAAGGATATTGGGATGACAACCAACTAATTCTGACAAGTATATACTACGCAACCATCTCTGTGCTATACATGGCAAGCAGAAAAGAAGTAATACACATTACTTACATCCTTCATAAGTTGTGGAAATGAGATAAGAATCCATTTTAAAAAACAACAGAAAAAACAAGTGATTTTTTTAAATTAGATACAGGATTGCTTAAGGCATACAGAAAATAATGTTGGATAAAAATAATCAAGGCATTATTTGAAAGATATGAGTCATGAGACAAGATCCAAAGAAGTTCCTAAGAAGAAAAATACCTTTTCCAAAATATTGAGAATATCCAGCTATTCTCTAACTTTGCTAAGAACAGCACCAAAGAAAATGAGCTTATTCCATTTTGTCCTTTTAAAGAACAGAAAATAAGTTTAACTAAAAATTTATAACAGAACTGCATCTTCTTAGTCATTTCAATATTTCAAATGTCAATTAATTTTAGTTGTTTTAGTTAATCTAGAGCAAAAAAGGTAAGATTACATTGAGTAATAATACTATCATAGTACTGGGGGCAGGAGGACAGTATTCAAATTCTGCAAGAGGGTTGTTAAAATAAATTGCTTTCCACTTCAAAATATGTAAAATGCTCTCTCTCTCTCTCTCTCTCTCTCTTTTTTTTTCCTGTACAGAAACCATCCTTTGGGCAATTTGTCTATTTACACTAACCCCCTTCATCGTATGCAGTATATCTTTCTGTGTCTGCATTTGTCATACTGTATTATAATTATCTCTTTAAAAATCGGTTTCCCTACTAGATTTTGTAATATTTATGGTAAAAGACTATGAAAGAAAGAATAAAACAAAAGAAGGAAGGAAGGAAGGAAGGAAGGAAAAATAGAGAACAAGAATGCAACTCCTGGGAAGTTGGACTAGTTTTTCTAGGAGAAATAAACTGATTCCTTGGGGATATCTTTCTCTTATAACCCCATTCTAAATGATTGAATTGTGGCTTAAGAGAGTTTGATGTGAGTAGAAGGGATCTAAAGCAGTTAAATGAAATAGTAAGTAGGCATGTTTACTCTTCTTCTTCTAGAAGAAAGAGAAGATAAACTTTGCCAGTATGGAAAGGTTTAAGTTTAACCACCTAAAATAGTGTCAAATTATTCCCTGCTAGATGAAAAGTAAAAGATAGTTGAATTTTAGGGACTATTCCTTAAAATTATTAATAAGTTAGGGACCAATGAAGGTATCAGCTAGTTCTCTGATTTTGCAATTCTAACAAACTATCCCTTCTGCTTTTCCTTCAAGGAGAACTTGCGACTCCATTGTCGCTTCATAGTGTTCTTGACATCCTGGTTCCTCAGAGTATAGATGAGTGGGTTTAACATGGGAGCGATGGTGGTGTAGAACACAGACACCACCTTATCCAGTGGGAAAGTAGTGGATGGACGGAGATAAATAAAGACACAAGGCACGAAGAAGAAAGTTACTACCGTCAGATGAGATCCACAGGTAGAGAGAGCTTTGCGCCGGCTTTCTGCAGACCGTTTTCGAAGACTACACAGAATGACTGTGTAGGAAGCCAGAATAATAAGGAAACACCCCAGAGAGATGAATCCACTGTTGGCAACCACCAGCATATTTACCAGGGTTGTATCAGCACAGGCAAGTTTTAGGACTGGGTGGACATCACAAAAGTAGTGGTCTATGACCTGAGCATCGCAGAAGGGCAGCTGAAAGGTCAGGAGGGTTTGAACAAAGGAATGACCCAGGGCCCCCAACCAGGACAGTGATGCCAGCACAGCACAAGCATTGGCACTCATGATGGTAGTGTAACGGAGGGGTTGGCAGATAGCGGCATAACGATCAAAAGCCATGACAGTCAAAACAAAAATCTCAGCACAACCAAAAAAGTGGAAGGTAAACATCTGAGTTATACAGCCCCAGTAAGAAATAGTCTTTTTCTCAGACACAAAGTCTGCAATCATCTTGGGTGCTGTGGCTGAGGAATAGGCAATGTCTACAAAAGACAGGTTACTGAGAAAGAAATACATGGGTGTGTGGAGCTGGGGATCAAAAAAGACTGTAAGCAAAATGAGCAAATTTCCCACCATAATCACTACGTAGAAGAGGAGAAATAAGGCAAAGAACATCAATTGCATTCCAGGATCTTGGGAAAGTCCCAGAAATATAAACTCGGTGACATTGTTGGCCACTTCCATGGGGCCCCAGGCAGGACTGGTGGAGGAGCTCTGGTTCTCTGCAAAAATAAACACAGGTTATAAACCACTGTGAGCATGGTAAAGCCTAAGAGGAACAGTCGTATGAAAATACATAAGTGATGTTAAATATCGTAGAAGAAATTCCTCATATTTCTTGAACAGAGTTCATGATGTTTTTCTGATCATTAATTTTTTCCATATTATTGACTCACATTTCAATTTCTGTTAAAATTAGCCTTATATTTCCTTTCTTTCAAAAAGAATCTAGAGAATCTGAGACTTTTTTTTAATTAGATTTAATGTTTGTTGCTAATCAGTGCTCTTTCTCCCTCTACCCCTCTCCCCAACCTCGCTCATCAGCAATTTGCTTTGCATACTGTATGTAGTTTGGGTGCCAAAAAAGAAAAAGAAAAAGAAAGAAATTTTCTTTGTGGTAGAAACTCAAATTGTTTACAAAATGGATTAATGAATTTTTGAAGCCATAGATAAAAACATGAAGTCAGAACCTGAGATCTGATGTCTAAAATTCCAGGTGAATCTTTTTATTATAATATATACAGATCATCTGTAGAAAGGTGACATTCTATTTGATCAAAAGAGGAAGACTCAGTTTCCAATTTTTAAATTAGATTGAAAGTTTCAATACGATTAAAAATCAAGTCATTTTTAGTGACTGAGAACAACATATAGAGTAGCCTCTTGTTCACCACCAATGCATGCTTACAAATTAACATGGGGGAAATTTGAGTCTTAAGGCTTGATTTGCATGGGAAAATTCTACTTTGCTTGCCAGTAAGAAATGCAGGATCTATACAGATCTATACAATATGTACAGAGAAATACTTTTTTCTATGTTGCTCTAAATGGCTGAAAAGTTCAAAAGCCACCAAGGTCCCTTGAATTCTCAATCCCTTTGCCTTGAAAAAAGACCAAGATAATTCACTGTCCTTGTAATCATAGGTAAGAATGAAGAATAAAACCTCCCATACAGACAACACTATAAATGGTTGTTTAAAAAGTGTCTAATATCATTTTAGAAACCGTATAAAGGAGTGCTTAAGGCATACAGAGAAAAATATTGGATAAGAAAAATCAGGGAAAAATTCTTAAAAGATATGGATCATGAGACAAGATCTAAAGAAGATCTTTGAAATATAATAACAATGGCTTTTCTGAAATATTGCAAATTACTAGCTATTCTCCCTTTTTACTTAGAATACTGTTTTTCTGCATGGATAGTGGAAAAAGCACTGCTCAGAAGTTGAGTGGCATAAGTTTGAGTGCCCTCATCAGCTGGGTGACTTGGGTCAATCTATTTATCTTCTCTGAATCTCAGTTTTCTCTCTTATAAAAGATGGATGATAAAATTATTTACCTCATAAAGCTGTTTCAGAATTAAAATGAGATCATCTATGTAACATTTTGTATTGATGAAGTGTTTTTCTTTTAATTTGAATTTGTAAAGGGGAATCTCTCTTTAAGGAAAGATTTGCTGAGCATTTTACTATGTGCAGGATTCTGTGTTAACTGTTTGCATATGTTACCTCATTCTATCCTCACAACAATATCTTGACTTGTACTACCTCCATTTTACAGAGTAGAACAACAAAGATTGAAGATGTAAGGTAAATTGCTCAATATAATAGTGAAAAGGCTGGTATTTGAATTATGGTATTTTTTTTTCAGAACACACACAACACACATCTCCTTAAATAAATGATAGGTAGAAAAATTAGATGGATAGGCAGATAGGTGTATAGATAGGTAGAAAGGAAGGAAGAAAGAAAGAATGAACGAATGAACAACTGAGCTTGATTCACAGCTCTGCCCGTTACAGGCTGTGTAACAGGAACAAAATTTCCTAAGGTCTATTAACTTCAGAATCCTTCCCTGTGAGATAATGCTACCCATCGTAAGGATCAAATTAGACAATGAATGTAAACACAATAAGCAATCTGCCAAATCTAAGTCATGATCATTTAGTGGTGGAATTTCGTAAGTATCAGTATCAGATATTTGAACTCTGTGTACCAGAGTGTCTGTGGGACTGATCGTTCCCATTGGTTTGCCCAGGTTCTTAGCTCAAATTTGATCTCTCTAGGATAATGCCAAAGAATATATCCTTGTTATAATAGGATCTGTGTAGTTAAAAAAAAAATGTGGCTGCTTTATTTAATTTCGTGAGCTTACCTAAGTTATTTCAAACAGGTCAATTAGCAAAGAATGCAGCTCCTGAAATCTTCTGAGAAAGAGATTTCATCTTGGTTCTTCCTGTGAGTGATGTACAAAGGGCAGAGATCAAACATACTGGATCTCTTTCCTAGCAGCAAGCTCCATCCCACAGAGAGCTTTTTTGTGCAATAGTGTCCTTGTCTTCAATATCCCTCATAGAGACATATGACATATGTATGTGTTTTCTTGTCTCATGTCACTATACATCATTTTGCTACCTATCAATTCTATCTTATTCCTCTAATTGGTCACAATTGAAGGAGCAATTTGCTAATTGTTTGTGGAGCAGAAAGATAAGCAAGCAAAGCATTGAAAAAAAAATCTGCAAATGAGTTAATATAACCCAGTGTGGAGACTATTTAAGGTATCATCTATTTGATCTTCTCTATTTCATACAGCGCCAATATTAATTCATCCTTTCACTTAATAAGTATTTACTGAGTACATTCTCTAAGCCTGGTACTATGCTGTGAATATAAAAAGATTAATAAAGCATAATTCCTGACCTAAAGCAATTCATTTTAGAATAATACCTTTAAATGAAGTCCCCACATCCTCTTAGACTAGACATAGTTTATGTTAAGCCCTCTAGCTACATAGGTATAGAGGATTTCAGAGATCACTTGATTTTATCCCACTCATTTAGCCATTGAGGAAGCCAGTAAGGCACAGGGAGGAAATTGAATTATCTAGGTTTCATTGTTAGTGGTAAACCTAGGACTAAATTATAATCGAAATAATATTGGTACACACTTTAACCTATAATTATTATGTCCTAAATTACTTAGTAGAATTACTAGAACAAATGTTGCAAAGCATGTAAAGAATTTAAAGATGCATCTTTATCCTTGAATATAATTTGAATCAATGAAAATTGCCCTTGCCTCTTTCACTGGTGGGTAACTTGTCATTCTGGATGGAAAACTTACCCTGGCTGTCTTCTTCAGTGTGGTCCCACAACATGCATTTGAACAACCTGAAATCTTGGATCAAAAATTTTTTCTGAGATAAGAATGTGATCTATACTCAGATATACACACTGTAAGACTGAGATCTGTGTAATGATGCTTCTCTTATGTATGTGCCATGCTTCCTCTCCTGCAGCCCAAAAGGCTGAGATCCCAAGTTTCTTCCATCTCTTCTCTCTTTCTCTCTCAAAAAAGATGGGATTTTATCAGCTCACAGCCATGCCATAGCTTCTGGTCTTGGTCTGCAAAAGCTTCCTGTGCTCCTGGCCACCAAGAGGAAGAAACTCCCAGCAATCTTTATGCATCATCAGAACCCTGAGGGAATTGGTGGGCAAGTAATTGGGTAGCAGTTGAAGAGTCTGTTATGCAGAGAAAGTACAGGTGTCATCCCAAATAACTCCTTATAAAACTATATTGAAGGCAACTTGGCAAGTAACTAGTCAATAAATAGGCCATTTCCACTGTTTTGTACAATTTTCTCAAAGTTGTATTAAGAGAGGGGAAAGATGGTGCTTAGTATCACTACATTGGACCACTAATCCAACAGTAGGATAGCTTATTTGCTTATAAAACTATTCAAATATTTTACTACATTTAAAATTTTTCTGCAGTTCAAGTAGGCAAGCCAAATGTTTAAATTAGTGGCACTGTCATGGTGCTGAATAGAGAACTCTGGAGCACCAGGCACCCAGATAGTATCAATCATGTGCAGTCTGAAAAAACAGAAACTTTATCTGTTTATTAATAAAAAGAATTTTAATATGGGTAATAGGTTAAGTGAGTACAGAGGATTGAAAATGCAAAAAGGAATAGACAAAAATTCCAGCTTTCTGAATATAATGCTACCAATCCCAGATACCAACTAGAAATTTAAAATGATTCGCCAAGACTCTACCATTTGCTATGAAAGAGGAACATCAGAAAAAGGGGATGCTGCAGCCAGCTGATGCTAAAAGAAAGCCTGACCCAAAACAATAAATGTTGGCGTGGATGCTGAGAGATAGGAACACTCATACACTGCTGGTGGGACTGCAAACTAGTGCAACCTCTGTGGAAAGCCATATGGAGATACCTTAAAGAGATGCAAGTAGAATTACCATTTGATCCAGCAATCCCATTACTGGGCATCTACCCCAAAGAACAAAAATCGCTCTATGAAAAAGACACCTGCACCCGAATGT
>RJWJ010017947.1:0-32272 GCA_004363605.1 Indri indri
CTAAATTTTATATTTTCTCAACTGTGGAAAAGCTTTTCCTAGTATAATTTTCTTGTCCCTGTGCATGTTTCGGCTCATCTTTTTTCCAGTCCCAACCCTCTCAAAGTATTTGTCAATCCTTTGTAACTTATCAATGTAAAAACATTTAAAAACATTCCACTAGCCATACTTCTATAAAATAGTTTTCTCTGACCAGCTTTCCATCACAAACATACAATGATCATAGTTGACCACTGCTAAATTTTACAGTAAATACTATGCAAAACTAGATTCATAGTGAGAAAATTCATTTCACGGGAGACCAATTTACCTTGGTTTCATAATAGAAATCTTCAACATCTGGTATGTCCCATAAGTCATCATCAGTATCCAGAGTGCTAGAAAGTGTTTAGGGCAAAAACATAACAAAATGAGTGAGTTCATTTCTTTAATAAAAAAATTACCAGTTCATATCTGGGTGCTCCCTCCAAAAAACAAAAACAAAAACAAAATCTGGGGAAAGGTCAGCTATCTGTACACTGAATGACATCTCTTGATATGACTAAATAAGGCTTTTGTTTTAAAAAATATTTTAGTTATCTGTTTCTACCTCCACCTCTCCTGACCTATGAAATATTCAGTGAAAATACCCTTAGCTCCACAACCAACAGCAACAGCCACTATATTGGCAGAGCCTGAGAATAATCTGTCTTCATAAATTATCTATACTGAAAGCTAAACTGAAAATCCAATAAAGGGCAGACATAAGTCTTGTTACCTGAACTGGAACAAGCCTGATAACCTAAACCAATGTAGAAAAATACAACATTGCTTCCCCATTATCTATCCCTGCTTCAAAGATTAATTTGCATCACTTGAAATGGCAGTCTTCATCCTTCAGTTTGGACACCACTTAAGAAAGCCCCACTGTTCCCTTTACCCTAAAACAGTAAAGGGAATCCCATGAAACATCTGAAATATTTGAAACCTAAATGTACAAAAGGTTAAAGAACCAATGTGTATGTTGTTACTGGGAATACTCTTCCCAGAAATATTAAAACATTAAAATTATAACATCTAATGATTTTTCCTATAGAAGACCTGCCTTATTCAGGTCTACATAAATTAGCAAGCCCTTAAAGACTTTTATAGGCTTTCAGATAGCCAAAGAGAGAGACTGCTGAGAAAACAAAGTCCCAGTAGTTGTATCTCTATTTCCCTAAGTTCTATCTAATCATCTTTCTTCCTATGGCTCTCACTGCCAGATTCCTCTTCTGCAGGGCTCCATGGCAGTTTCCAACTTTTAAATCTCCAGCCTACAAAAGCACAGATTTCTGAAGGATGGGCTCAAATGATAAACAGTAGGAGCTCTCTATTTCCTTGCTTCTGGAAAATAAGCTAAATAGACTCAGTAATCTGCTCCAAGCATAGGCATGTTACCAACAACTCACCGGAAGCTCCATGACTGATTCACCAGCCAGGCCTACCCCTGTCCTACCCTCCATGTACATCAGTGAAGGGCAGCAATGAATTGGGAAAAGAGGCGGGGGTGAGGGGGCACCTGCCCTGGGCCACAGTTCTATGTAGTTCAGCAATCTCCAGCTCCCTAGTACTCAGCCACCTCTCTGTAAGCTGGGGAACAAGTAGATGGTATTACATTCCCAACTGCTGCAGAGATTCTTCCCAGTTGCTCAAATTCTTTTAACATCTTTCAACACAAACCTTCAAGTTTGTCAGTCCTTCCAATTAAACAAAAAAGCAGCAACCTATTCAGCACTCCCTTGGACCTCCCATTTTGGTATTTCTTTCCAGATAACTCCCAACATATTGTGTTTTCATTCCTTTGATTCACCTTTATCAAACTTGTCATAAACCCCAATATGATCTCTTTTCTCAAACCCTTATTCCTATACGAGCCAGTTTTATTTCTTTTCAAGCTTGGTCTTCCCCTTCTAATTCCATGGGTATCCACTTCCATTGGCTTCACCAGCTAATTCCATTCTTACCTAATCCACTGAGTCCACTAAACCCACTACCACTCATATTATTTAAAACACTCACTGACAGGATGACACAAGAGGAGTACTGGGCTTTGAATTAAGGAACCTGATTTCAAATATCATTTCTGCCACTTATTATATCCAAATAAGTCATTTTAATATCTTTGAGTTTGAGGTTCTCCATCTGAACAGCCACTTGGCCAGGATTTTCAGCACAGGCTGAAGTACAAAGAGGGTATTTTGATTAGTCTCTAAGATTCCTTAAAATCCTGAAATTCTATGTGCTTTGACTCTGTCTACAAAAAAATAGGGAACATTTAACTGGCAGAAAAAGAAAGAAATAATAAAACAAAACAAACACCAAGAAAAGCAGAGAAGAAAGTAAAAACAAACAAACAAACAAAAAAACAAGAAAAGATTATAGAAAAGAAGAAAAAAAAAGAAAAATCTTCATCGAATTAGGCAAAGAAACTAGCCTCAAGAGAAAACCAAACTGGGAAGTCAGTAACTAGAGAAATGAAATAGCATCTCAACAGATGCTAAATGATCTATACACAGGTATCCTTCACTTAGAGTATAATAATTCCACTCTAGGACTTGCCCGTTCTTGCTGATATACAGAAAATTAAAAGCATAAGGGGGCATGGTGGCATATTCCTTAATCCCAGCCACTCAGGTTCATTTCAGGATCCAGGAGTTTGAGACTAACCTGGTCCTGTAGCCCCAGCTCGGTGAGATCCACCCTAAATCCTTTGATGGTAAAAACAAGGCACTGTTTGCCACTGCAATTGTCAAATATATTAGGACAACCTCTTGGACTAACCAGGCTTCTGAGGAAAACTCTAAATGAGAGTTAACATATAACTAAAGTTGACATTCTGAATTGGTCTCAATGGGACTGGTACCTTGCTCCCAGTGCTCCAGAGTTCTCCATCAATCTATGCTGTGAGGCAACACAAGAGCTTTGGGGGCCAGGCAGGCTGACAGTCAAATCATGGATCAGCTATTTCTTATGTATTGGAACAAGGGCCAATTAATCAACCTCTCTGAATCACAGTTGCTCAGTTAGTGAAAAGTAGGTTATAATTGTGCAGACACATTGCAAAGCTGTTGTGATGACTATGTGAGGTGATAAAGGTTAAGCATACAATATGGTGTCTAGCTCAGAGTAGAACATTCAACAAATATTAGCTTCTTTTCTCTGTATTCCCTTAGTTAACATATAATTTTTAAAAATATGTAAAATCCTACCTCAGTATAGTGTCTTCAGGAATCTCCTCCACTATTAAAGAAAAAAGTAAAATACATTTAAAATAAATAATAGAAAAATACAGAGTATTAAAAACATATGGGGGCATGGTGGCACATGCCTCAATCCCAGCTACTTGGGATGCTTTGTTACAAAATATTGTTCTGGGACCATACCTGGAGGCTATACTGACATTAATATTAATTATACCATTGGTAGGCAATTAATGTACTAAGAACTCTTATTTTCCCTACTTTGTATTTATCAAATGCAAGGAAGAATGGTATCTATCAAAATTCAATTCCTACATGTGAACTACTGTGTACAATAATCACAATCCTAACCAAATATGATCGAAATACTATTCATCTATAGTATTTATTCTCTGGTCTTATTTCCAGCTTCAAGGTAAACGTGTGAGTTTATGATTCCAGTTTTTTAAAGTTCCAACTATTTATTTAAACCACAGATTACCAAGTTCTGAAGAAGTATGATACTAGAAAAGTGATTCACATTAAAACTACATCCCATAAAACAATTTGTATTTGACAATTCCAAAGACTCTTAAAAGCCTGACAAACCACCATCAGTAGCACTGTCATTGTGGTACAGATATAAGGAAGATTAGCATTAGAAACTAAGAGAATGCCAGATATACTTTAGCATAGGTAGCCAATTCTCTGAAAAGGAAATAATACACACTCATCAAACATCACATATGTTACAGATGTATTCTAATAGTATTTTCCTTTTGGATGAAATTCAAAAGGAAGCAGTAAAAGCAGAAATACCAGTAGAAGGCAAAAGAAAAGAGAATTAGACTACTGATGTCACCAGAATTCCCAAAATACTGAGAACTAGTATATTCAGTATATCAGCTTATATTTTTCTTGAGATTTACATTAGTTTTCTGCCATAAACTATATAAAAGATGTCAGGTTCTCTAAATTGCTGGTCTCTAAACTGTTTCTGATCAAAACTGTGTTATGATTCTATGCCAAAGGGAGGGTAGGTGCATCTGACAGCATCTTCCACTGGTTACTGCCAGATTTTTGTTTTGGAATGCATGCAGCAGAGTTTGTCAAGAACTTGAGTACCAAACAGGTACTTCTACAAGAAGCAGATAAGAAAGACAACACTTTTCGCTACACATGACCCTTAGGTTTTGACAATTCTGGGAAAATGTTGGCACGTGTACTCACCAGTCTAGACCATTTACCCTGACCCTGCATAGGTAGCTGCTGCAGTTACAAAAAAACTTATTAGGATCTTGGCAGGTATATTTTTCCATATTTGGATACTAGAAAACCAATCACATAAATAACAGACCTTACAGCTATAAAATTGTTCTTTTGAAAAGAATTCCACAAAAGAGCTTTTAAAAGCTAAATCCAACTTACTTTTCAGTAATTTCACTTGTTAGAGCTGGTACTTCCTTCTTGAAATCCTCACTTCTTAAAATTTTTGCAACATCACTTTCTCTGATCTTCTCCTAATTTTCCCCAGCCACTGCTCTGTCTTCTATACTAACTCCTTTTCCTCTGGGAAATGTTGATATTCCCAGGTTTTCTCACTGGACTTCTTCTCATTCTATAGCTTCCCAATCATGCATAGGCTCATCCAGACCTATGACTTTGCCTAATAATTAGAATAAAATTATTCCAAGACTGCATCCCCAACCTCAGAGTTCTATCTCCAGGTAGAAATGCCTATTATCCAACTACCTGTTGAAAATATCCCACATGAAAATCCCATTAAACTCAACATATATAGAAAAAATTTAGTCTTTCCTGTTAACCTGCTGCTCTTCTCTATTCACCTGAAAAGTTCCTATTCCTTTCTCGTGTCCAGTTCAAACGCCAGTGCACAGCCTGGAAATCTATGGATCATCTGAGATTTCTCTCTGCCCTAACATTTTACATTCAGTAATCACTAAAACATATTAACTATACCTCTTTTCTGCCTCAGTTTTATATTTCTACTACCACTGGTAACATGAACATAAACATATAAAATAAATATATTGCTATTTCTTAGTTTGACATGGGCTCTTAATGGATGGCTTTAACAGGAAAAATGAACTACCAACTATTATTGTTATTTCTTAAATGAAAAAAATTTTTAAGCAAAGCAAATGAAAAAGGCTTAATGCCAAGGAAAAGACCAACATTTTAAAATGAAGAAACTGAGCTCCCTATCTTTATATATCTTACCATGGATCAGTGAAAATCTCATAATAGATTGAGACTAGTTTAAGAATTGGTGATAAGGAAATTATGGCTTTGACTACTGCCAACAGCTTCGTCTCCCAGTCTCTATTTGTTCAGACTCCACCTATTTCCTATATGAGGGCTCAGCAAAGTACAGATAACACATTGAATCCAGCATGTCATGTAATTTTATAAATAAAGTTTTATTGGAGCACAGTCATGCCTATTTGCTCACATATTATCATGACCGCTTTCACACTACCATGTCAGGGTTGAGTAGATGTGACAGAAACCACCACCTGGCCTGCAATAGTCACTATCTTACCCTTTGTATAAAAACCTTGCCAATACCTGCTTTATACCATAACCAGAATGCTCTAATACTCACATCTAATTTTGTGACTCCCTTGCACAAAATCCACCAATTAATCCCTGCAGCAAACTTTGCTGGCTCCCTACCCAGCAGCCATTCTTTCTTGCTGGAGAAAGACAATCCTATTTGGATATTTATCATCCCAAGGCCCTGCCCCTCCCTACCTCCAAACCAGAAATAATTATTCTAAGCAAATCACATTCATTACATCTGCTTTCCCAGTGACTGGTTTAGGAACGAGCATGTGGTGAAACACAGCCAATAAAATGTTGCAGGAAGTCCACTGCAAGTTTCTCCCTGTTTTCTCCACGCTTTAAAATGTGAAGAAAAGCAGGTCTTTCAGCCTTCAGATACTGCCTTGTGATACCACGATATTTGGAGTTGTTGCTAATTAGCCAACCATGAAAGGAGACATGAGCAAAACACCAACAACAGCGCAGCTGAAAGAGGGACAAGTGGGATCCCAATGATATCACTGAACCACCCAAACAACTCTGGATCCTATGGTTTTAGCCACTGTTAGTTAGGTCATCTATTGTCTGCAGCAAAAGGCATTCTGATCAATTTTCCATGGCCTACAGGATAACATCTACTTATTTCTAGAGTACTGAAAAGCCTTTTATGAACTTGTCTTAGCTCAGTATTCAACTCATACCCAGCCACTCCCATATCACACTTTTTGCCCCAGCAAAATTGAGCTGCCCATAAACAGTGCAAAATGCACTCATGAGTATTACATTTTTCACTTGCTCTTCCTTCTGACAAACACGTAATCTCATTAGATGTTTCCTCTGCCAAGCATCATCCTTCTGCCTCTTTATCTGGCAGACTTGGTTCACTCTGCATGTTTACCTTATATCCTACCCATTTTCTTAAAGCTGTAATTTCTCCCCATGGACTTAAAGTGTCTGGCACACATGTAACATAATACATAATCTGTGATAATTATGTGCTCCCAGAGGACATCTGGCACATAGTAAGCACTGAATAACACAGTAAATAATAAATGTAACAATGATAATAACTAGCTACTGACAGTATTTTTGAAATGTCTGTCTTCTGTAAAAATAGAAAAATGCTTAATACCTAAAAGCACTTGATAGTTATTTGTTAAGAGGGCAAGGGAATAAATAAATAAACATGATTTCTTTGACAATTCTGTTGGAAAAATACAGAAATTAAATAGCAACAGCTCTCTTCTATGATGAGCACCTTAAAGACCAAAACTGTGTCTATTCTATCTTTGTCTCCTGCAACTTGCAAAACCTAACTTACAGAAGTTCTTTCAGAAATATATACTACATTGCAGTTCAGAGTGTACAATGCATTTGATGTTACATGGAAATAGTATAGTAGCATTTTTCTAACTGTGAAACATTTTTGTATTTTATAAATATTTGTTCAGCTCAGAATTGGGCTATTAAAATATTTATTACGAAAATCATCTGGCTAATGGTAACAGAGTGTCTTGTTCTAACAACATTATTGTTATCATGGCAATTACCCAGCACACAGAAGAGCACATCTTGTTGTAATGAAGTAAATGTAGCTCATTCAATTTCAATTTATGGTGAAGGAAGTCAATAATAGTGAGACACTGTTGGTATAAGAATATGTAACATAACTTGTACTTCTCAATAAGGAATTGCCCTTCTGATTTCTCCACTCATTAGGTTTCTTCAAGAAATAATCTCCTCCCCCCACAGTCAGAGCTTCAAGCGTGTCCATCCCCCAGATGGTGCGCATCGCACTCATTATGTATATATATACCGGGGGGGGAGGGGGGAAAGGGCAATGTAACCTAAACATTTGTACCCCCATAATATGCAGAAATAAAAAAAAAGAAAAGAGGGGAAAAAAAAGAGAGGTTGAACTAGAAGATCTTCAGTGCTGTCCGTGTGGTCAGGCAATGCTCTGCTTAAAACTCACAATTTGAATGGAAAGTGATAAATGCTCTTATAAATGAAGCTTCAAATAAAGCTTCTCAAGTCCCTAATCTTTCTCCCATGAAAAAAAAAAAAGAAACAATCTCCTATTGGTGTTGGTGCCCACTGGATATATTTTACAGTTGTTAATGCCATTTCTTTTATGGTACCACAAAAGTATTGTTGAGTTTCCAGATTTAAAGTTAATTACCTTTTTAGTGACACAAAACACTATGTAATACAGTTAACCCTTGAACAACAGAGGTGTGTACTGCAGGCGTCCACTTGTATGCAAATTTTCTTCCACCTCTGCTACCCACAGACAGCAAAACCAACCTCTCCTCTCCCTCCTCCTCCTCAGTCTACTCAATGTGAAGACCAGGAGGATGAAGACCTTTATGATAATCCGCTTCCATGTAATGAACAGTAAATACACTTTTTTCTTCCTTATGATTTTCTTAATAGTTTCTTTTTTCTAGCTTTATTATAAGAATACAATACAATATTCTTACTTTATTGTGAGAATACAGTATAAAATACACAAAAAATATGTGCTAATTGACAATTTATGTGACCTGTAAGGCTTCCAGTCAACAATAGACTGTTAATAAAGTTTTGAGGAATCCAGAAGTTATACATAGGCTGGGCATTATGGCTAGCACGCTGTGATGCTGAGGGGGGAGAATTGCTTGAGTTGAGTTTGAGACCAGCCTGAGTAAGAGCAAGACCCCACCTCTACAAAAAGTTTAAAAATTAGCCAGGTGTGATTGTGCATGCCTGTAGTCCCAGCTACTCAGGATGCTGAGGCAGGAGGATCGCTTGAGCCCAGGAGTTTGAGGTTGCAGTGAGCTATGATGATGCACTGAACTCTACCCTGGGCAACAGAGAGAGACACTGTCTCAAAAAAATGTTATATGCGGATTTTTGACTGCAAGGAAGGTCAGTACCCCTGACCCCCATTTGTTCAAGGGTCAATAGTAATGAATATTCCTTCGCTGAATGCAAATTATTTATTACAAAATTAAACAAAAGATACATTTCTATAACACACATACTAACTTAAACATCTTTTTCTTATTTATACAAAAATGTTATATAAGATTTTAGGGATCATAATTAATTAAATGATTTTTTTTTTCAGAGAATAATGTTTTGGATTATAGATTATCCACAAGTAACTTCTTAAATAATTCTGAATTCTAGGCTCCTAAGAAAGAAATTAAGACAAAAAATACATGAAATTTACACATTCATTTTTTTAATACTCTTTTGTAGTTAAAACTTCCTACTGTTACTATGTCAGGACCATCAACAGTAATTCACTATCAGAAGTCTTACCTTGATTGCTAGTTTGAGGATGAATTTTAGCTTTCATTTTTTCTTTATATGTCAAAATTTTATGGAGAATGCTAGTATAAAAAATAAATAAAATAACTTTTAATACTGATATGAAAAACATTTACCAAATATATTAAATTCTTAGAGTGCTTTAGAAAATATTATAGCTAATATCAGAATATTATCCCATATGCTTCAAATCTGTAAGCTCTAAAAATTTCTTATAAAGCTTCTAAATAATGACGAAAAAGAGTAAGATGAAGTATTCATGAAATGAGTGCAGTACAGCTCACTATATTATCTAGAGTTAGCTCCACATAATGGAAAATATCCTAGACTCAGAATACATTCTATCTCTGTAACCAACAGCTATGTGTTCATGGCCAAGCTGCTTCTCTTAGGCTTATTACTTTCTCATAAAAAGAAGGATTTAACTGCATTATTTAACTAGGTTTTATGAAGATTTACTGAGACAACATTTTTCAGCTGCTCAGAGAAATAGTGATACAATGGAATAATTCGTTCGTGAACTGTATGGCTGAAACTATTATAAATCTCAAGTAAAACCCAAGCTGTGGTTTTTCATGGGTTCTAATACTCAAGTGTTTCATTTTTCAGAACATGTTATTAAGTCCTAATTTTGGTTATTAGTTCTATATTTTTGTGGCTCATAATTCAGGCCATCTTAGCTATTTTATCATTTTAAGAAATTTTTTTTATAAATACATTATGTCACTAGACAGTATTTGTACTCTATTACTGAGCCAATCAATCATACAAAGGGCAGAAACCTAATAAATATCAAGATCTAGCTTGGACTACTACTATACCCTCTCTACCTACTCAAACTCTGAACCAGCCAATCGTTGTTAGAATGATGCCTAATCTCTATGTTCATCTCCAACTGATGTGGAAGACAAAATCCTACTTTTTTAAGTTCCAACAAGGAGATTCAAGTTGACATTTTCTCATTTCTGAGATATGTACCAACAACATATTTGCACATAACATCCCATGTGTCACTCAGCTCCATTCTCATTTCATAGCTCCCCTTACACAGATAATTTTGCAGAGAACGTCACGGTTCCAATATTGAGTGCTGCCCATTTCGCCTTCACTCAGACTGTTTTGATGGACCTAGTCAGCAAACAGTCAAATAACCTTCCAGGACTGTGCAAAATATGGAATGTTTCAAGAATTTTCACATCATATTTTCACATGGGCTAATCTTCTCTGCACTATTTTAATTTTAGTATATGTGCTGCTGAAGCAAGAACAAAGCCTTACTTTTATATGTGGGTATTGATTAGTCATGGATGAGGCTTAGCTCTATTAAATCAAACTAACCTAGTTTAGATTCAGAGGTTTCTGGTGAATGGCTTCTTTGTGAAGTAGAATTTGAAAATGTTTTTAAAACTTGAGGTAGAGAGGCACGTAGTTTGGGAGATTTTCATTATTATGAAGAATAGATCACTTTAGGGCCAAGGGCAAGTTGGTGTCCACTATTCTGGAAGGATAATATGGGACCTTTCATTACCTAAGAAAAGGTGCTACACAGGATATAAATAGACCTCAGGGTACAGATCTCGTAACAAAGAAGAAAGGAAATGCTGATATTTTCCTACAACATTATTTGAACCTGTCTCACAGTTTAGAACAATCTCAACTAACAATTGCTAGAGTAAAGGGCTTCAAAGGATAACTTACCATGAAGGTTTAAGCTAAGTCTAAGCTAAAATGTGGGCTCCACATAAGGTTTGAAGTGTGGGGGGAAGTGTCACTTTGATCACTATGTGTGTGGCTAAAGCTAGCTGGCCCAGCTGCCAGAACAGGGTACTAGTGCTTTGGGAACAATGACTGAGCATATAAACATATGTATGTGAACTAAAAAAAATGTTACTTTGAAGTCTAAGTATGGATCACCATGAAGACTGAGGGATCTGAATCAGCAAGGACATCCTAGTGGCAAAAGTCAGTCGTTATCACACTGCAGACCCAGTTTCCATAGCGACAATGCAGCAACAGAATCAAGGGAAACAACTGAATGATTAGAATGTCTTTTTTTCCCTCCTCCTCATTTGTACAAGAGGACCACCTTCCTCGCACTTCAGAATGCCTAAAATTTTTGAAAAATTTGAGGAGGAGGGTCTAGGAGATAGCCCGCAGAGGATAATACCAGAGTTTCTGCTAAACTGGACATTTCAAGACCCAAATAACTAGTTAGAAAAATCGAAGATGTGATACCATTTTTTATCCCATGCATAGGGGTCATACTTGGAATAAAATCGACAACATTGAGATCCCTAAAGACAAAGGTCTTAAAAGAGTCCTGAGATAAAGAATCCTGCACCCATTGCTACTTCCAACTAGTGTAGCCTTTGCTTGATTTCTGGCTGACGGAGTGGACCACCTCACTGCCATTCCAAATCTACCTGAACCAAGCCATGAAATCTCACCTAATGTATAAGATGCAATAGTTATAATTATTTTAAACCTTAATTTAGTATAAACTAGCCTTTTAATGTATACACTTACATAACAGAGCCAGAAGTAAGAGCATAATCTTCTGCAGTCCATCCAAGTGTGTTTTGAGCAAAAACATCAACATTTTGCTTGAGAAGAACACTGACCATCTTTGATGACTGACAGCATACAGCAAGCATGAGGGCTGTTCTAAAGTGACAGAGAGATAACTTCACCTTTAGGAACTTTAATAAAGTTACTTAAACAACAATTAGATATACTTTATCAATTCAATATCTTGCCTGTCTGTGTAGAATTAACCACTTACATGTACTTACACACGTGAGCATCTTGGGTACTCAAGTATTCATTTTTGTAAATTACCACTGAGGCTAAATGGAAGGGAAAAAAAAGAAGTCTCTTGTCCCCCTGGAGCATGACATAGTATAAGTTGCTAATTTATATGCCTTTGATGGGCAAGAAACTATACTGAGATCACTTAACTAAAATAGATCAAGATTTAAATGAATTCTCATTTCTTCCCTAGTCTAAATAGAATATATTTTAATTCAAAGTCAGATAGGGGTCAGATAAGTAAAAGCTACCTTCAGGTTTAAAACAACAATATTAGTAATAATGGTAATAACTGCACTTAGAGTAGTTTCAGTTATTGATCCTGATAAGCATGTGGCTAGGCACTGAATTAAATTATATATGTACATACACACAGCATGTATATTTTATGTATACATACGTGTGTGTGTACATATAATCTCACACAGAGCAATCCTTGGTGGATATATTATTATCTTCAATTTCATGTCAGAGAACATATTTGGTGATAGGTAATGTCACGGTCACATACTTAGCAAGTGGGAAATTCAACCCAGGCTTCTGGGAATCTAAAGCCTATTTCTTTTCTCTTTATCACCCATCTATGGCTTGTCTTCATTAAAGGAAAAGTTCATCCAATTAAAGCTGTCTTTTCTACCTCTGCCCACACCAATTAAAAATAAAAAACATCAAAATACACTAGAAGTGAAAATGGAAAAAGCTGATGGATGAATCCATGATACCTGGGAATAGCAATTCATATAGTTGGTTGAACATAACCTAACATCAATATTCCTCAAAGATAGCAACTTAAAGCAAAGACTCATTGAGACATCCCACAGACAAAATGAATTTTAGCTCCTATTTATGTGAAATATAGCACTATTAAGGGAAAATTATAAAAGAAGCAGAGGCTACAAAAAACTATGAAGGGGTTAAGATGATCATAATTGAGTCATAAAGTAAACTAAAAGTCAAAGTCCACATTTTATAAAACTTATAAAACTAACACGAAACCTTTTTAGCTTAACATAAGATCATATGACCAAACACATCAGATTACAAACAACAAACATCAGTTAATATCGGAAGAGCAGGTGAACCTTTGTACACTCTCCTTTACATTGCCCAGTCCAAATAACTGCTTTTCTATTTAACTGAAGATTGGTGTTGATATTTTTCAGTAAACTCCAATAATTATAACGTAATCTTCTTATTCATTTAATATTCCTGACTTGTAAAGCTGTTACCACTCTAGAACGACACTCCGTTTAGGAAAAAAAAAAAAGAACTAATTACTGTACCTTTTCAATCTATCAACTACATGTATATCTGCATTTTCCATTATTAAAAATTTTGCCATTTTCAGTTGTTTTCCTTTTAGAGCACAGAGAAATGGTGTGTTTTTATCCTGTAATACAGCAAAAACAATTAATAACTGACAAAATTACGTATTTCTCAACCAAAGTGAAAACCTTATATAAAATCCTAAGAATGTAAATAGACAATATGCTGAGTAAATAAAAAGTAGCTCCCTCTTTCTCACTCCTCTGTGCTTTCTCATGTGTTGCTACTTCCCTTGGAAACACCCCTCCCTCCTCTGCCTCACCACATTAACTCTGGTCAGTTCCAAAACTCACTTCAGACATTCACTGCTTCCAAGAATCACTGCTTCTGTCACAGCATTTACCATGGGGTGATACTGTAATGATTTTAGTGTTTCTTATCTGAAGCAAGAGCTTCTTGTCAGCAGGGGCAGTATCTTTTATCTCTATATCCCCAAACCCTAAGACATAGTAGTAAACATTTGCAGTATTTTTTCTGCCAGAATAGGATAATCAGTCAGTTAATTATTTGTTCTTCCCTTTTCTTGCCCACTTTATCACCACCTACTCACTGCTAATCTGGTTTCCTCAGAGTCCTCCTAAAATTGATGCCTAGGCAAGTTTACCACTCACTAACTCTCAAACTGAGAATTATTATTTCCCAAGTTGAAGAGCTCTTGGACTAAACATAAAAACTAGGAAAAAACATGAAAAAAACCCTCTTCTTGGTATTTTCCCTCAATTACATAATTTTCAAATTGGCCTACACATTTTCGATCTCTCTCCTTTTCTCTTTCCATTTTTCCCTCCTTAGCCTCGGCACTGAGAGGTAAATCGTGTTCATAGGAATTACTTTTTCTTAATTTGTTCATTATTGTTTTTCTATTTCAGAACATTTTGGGGGTACAAACCCTCCAGTTACATATATTGCCTTTGCACCACTGGACTCAGAGCTACCAGCGTGCCCATCCCCCTAAAAATGTGCACCATACCCATTAGGGAACTTGTCAACAACAACAAGATTTCCAATTCCTATAAAATGCATTTCTTTTGTTGTAGCTTTATGATAGAGCCTATTTCCAGGGTAAATATGCTTTGCTATGTTGTTTTATACTAATTAGGAAAGAAAAACTTGGGTGGTAAAGAATTTGAAAACGGGCAGGGCGCGGTGGCTCATGCCTGTAGTCCTAGCACTCTGGGAGGCCGAGGTGGGTGGATTGTTTGAGCTCAGGAGTTTGAGACCAGCCTGAGCAAGAGCGAGACCCCCGTCTCTACTAAAAATAGAAAGAAATTAATCAGACAGCTAAAAATATATAGAAAAAATTAGCCGGGCATGGTGGCGCATGCCTGTAATCCCAGCTACTGGGAAGGCTGAGGCAATAGGATCACTTGAGCCCAGGAGTTTGAGGTTGCTGTGAGCTAGGCTAACGCCAGGACACTCACTCTAGCCAGGGCAACAGAGTGAGACTCTGTCTCAAAAAAAAAAAAAAAGAATTTGAAAACGAAAATTTACCTTTAGTGATACCATAAATATTAATATCTACCATAAATGCATAAAAGAAGATGTACCCTCTAATGCATCTTTATAAGTATCAATATTAAAAGTAAAACCTTAGACAAGTTATTTAAAATAGTTTAATTCAATGAATGCTTGAACTTCCAAATATGGAAATTGACCTTTACATATATTGATGTTAAAACAAACGTGTTTCTAATATTTTAAAAATAAAGTTAGTAGATCTATACCTTGTTTTTTACTTCAATATTAGCACCATGTGAAAGAAGTTTTGCTGCTATTATTAAGTCACCGTTATAGGCAGCGTAGTGGAGAGGAGTGTTACCATGGGCATCTTTAAGTGTTATTTCAGCACCATGTTCCAGGAGAAGAGTTACACATTTCTCTCTCCGGTGTTTGATGGCCTGCCAATGTTAGACCAAAAAATAAATTGTAAATTCTAGGAATTCAATATAAACATTTCGCAGGTTTTACTTATTATATTTAAATGAGATAAATTCACTTTCATTCTATGGGTTTAAATGAGTAGGCTACTATATACCTTCACCAAAGCGGCCCTCCGTAAGCAGTCAAAGATGTTACGCCTGCATTTTCTTTCCACCAGGAAATTTATCGTCTTTGGATGGCCGCTGGCACAGGCCCAATGTAGAGCAGTCCTATGAAAGAGAGAGGATGTTTTAGGAAAGTGTAGTGCACTATCTCAAAACTTATAATTATTCATGTAATTGTAAACATTAAATAGCATGGTATTCCTGTTTTCAAAACAAGTCTTTAATTTTCCTGTGAAGAAAGGACAATATTTATTAGCTCTCAGCACTCACTACATTAATGAAAGAGCAGCCTATTAGAATACAAATACACTGACCTTTGGATTCAGTTCAGCTTGGGTTTGAAGCCTCCTTTAAGCTCTGCACTAGCTATGGCTTAGCTTTCTTGTGCCTCAATTTCCTCATCAATAAAGTGGAAATGAAAATCTCAAGGACACCTCACAGAATACCACTGTGATGCTTACATGAGAATCTATGCTAAGTATTAAGTATTTCGAAGAGTTTCTAGCACAAATAACAGCTCAATAATTGTTAGATATTATAATTATTACTATGACTACTATCTAACAAAGATGACATTTTGATTAAGTAAAGTAATACGATTATATCTAATTTATGGTATGTATTAAAGATTAGGACTACAACTGTATTTCGATGATTCTAACATGCTCATATTCTCACATTTTATCACCTCTGACATTGGAATGCCACTGGTAATTCATGATTGATGATAACCATAATTGGTAGCATTTTAAAAATTCTCTTATTGATGCATAAGCTAATTGGGCATCATAAAATCATGATGATTTACATTAAATGAAATTAGGTATATAAACAGGTCTCTGGCAGTTCCGGTCATAGGTTTGGCATTTAAAGAAATTGTAGTTTTAAAAAGTACTAGGGAAAATGAGGGCTGAAATGACAAAAAGACATTTTTGAAACAAAGTTAATTCTTACTTTGATTTTCAAAAATTTTAAGCCAAAGGA
Source organism: Indri indri (assembly GCA_004363605.1). Lineage (NCBI taxonomy): Eukaryota > Metazoa > Chordata > Mammalia > Primates > Indriidae > Indri > Indri indri. Next base: position 16,247 of record RJWJ010017947.1, read on the forward strand.
AATGCAGGATTCAAATGAATAGGTGTCGTTAATTTTATTCAGTACTTAGATTTATCGAATGTCTGTAAATCAGATATTTCCAATGATTAATATTATTTAAGACTGTTATAAATTTTCAAAAGGGCAGTTAAAGGTTATCTTTCACAATTTTCTACCTTTAGAAATGCTTTTGTTTGAAAGGGGGAAAAGCTTCACTTGAGATCAAGTCTTAGCATAACAATTTTAAATCTCTCAACTTGCTCTTACTGGGCAGGTACACATTAAGTTTTAAGGACGGAATGCCCCTGAGAGATAGTGGAATATGTCTGCTACATGGTAGGTTTTCAGGTTATGTTTGATGAATAAATGGATTGAAAGAATGGATAAATATGGTTAGGAAATTCAATATTTAAAAACTCATAAAGTAAAGCAATATTTTTGAAATAGCAATAATCATTTATATTTGCTGTTTTTCTTTTTCTTTTGCTATTTTTATTTTTCTTAAGGACCCAACTAAAATAAAATGATTAATCTATAGTTGTTTGCATATGTATAATAAATTTATATACAATGAAAATATATGTAGATAATAAATAAAATCTAGGAGCATAAATAAAAAGATTCCCATTACTTTTATAAGTTGGTAGAAGATACCAATCCAAATTAATTAATTAATTAATTAACAGAAAGTGGGACATTGTTTTTCCTGCACAAGACTCATATCTCTGCCCTTCCTATTATTTCACTAATAATAAACTTTTACACATACTCATTGCAGAAATCACAGAAAAGAAAAAGGAAAATCTTTCATTTATAGTACAAATTTCTAGTAATAACACATTACGTTTTTTTACGTATTTTCAGTTAACGTGTGACAGTAGTCTGTATGTATGCATAATCAAACTGATTTTTTTCCTTACTAGATATCTTAAAGTTGATCTTCACATGTCAGCAAACATATGCATCTGTGCCACCTTCAATGGTAACATACTATTCCAACCTATGGATGCACTGAAATTTATTTATAAATCCATTATACAGGTTCTTCTTAATACCTTGCTATTTTAAGCAGCATTGAGAGAAACAAATTGCCTGGATCTCTATTTCCTAACATATTTTAATATAATATATTGGACATGATGGGTAAAGGGCATATGCATTTTTTAAATGTGGTACTTACAACCAAATTGTCTACTTGAAAGGTCATGGAACAACTTAAACTTTAATCACCAGCATAAGTACCACTGCTCTTCACCCCCGTAAACGTGTGAATAGTAAACAATATTTCTTTCCTCCTTTCACTAAATTCCTTCTCTTAACAGGAACACTAAATATTTTTTCCTAAGTCTATAGGGCAATTGTAATAAGTCTGTAAAAAAATACTCTTCCCAATTTTAGAATTTTGTTCTTATTGATTTAAGAGAATTCTCTGTTAAATGAAGATAAATTTTTATTTGATATACATACATATTGTAAATATTTTACAAGTATGTTTTATTTTATATTGTTAATTTTTTTCTGATATATAGGAGGTTTTAACTTTTATTTTGCTAAATCACCTTTCAGAATGTTTGCTTGTGAGGTCATTCTTAGGAAGGGCTTTGTTAACATGAAAAGGTATCTATATAAATAGGCATTTGTGTTCTTTCCTGGTACTTTTTTCATTTGTCATTTGGTATAGTTAATACTTTTAATTTATATTTCATCATGAACTTATTTCTGTGATACAACAATCTAGCTAGTTAGCTAGTTTTTTTCTTCCAGTTAACAGGCATTTCATTTATGAAAAATTCATCTATTCCTAACCATATGAAATGTCACCATTATCAAGTCCTAAATTCTTACATATTTAGGTGTTTCTTGATTTTTTATTCTACTCCATTCATTTATGTCTTTTCAGATGTTAGTAGATGATTAATTTGTGGAAATTAATAGCATATTTTGATATCTAGGTAGGCAAGTTTTTGTTCACACCACTACAAAAAGTTTTTTTAAATTATTTTATGGATGTTATTTTTGTGTCAGACAGAATCTCACCTCTGTCACCCTGGCTAGAGTGCCATGGCGTCAGCCTACCTCACAGCAACCTCAAACTCCTGGGTTCAAGCGATCCTCCTGCCTCAGCCTCTCGAATAGCTGGGACTACAGGCATGTGCCACCATGCCCGGCTAATTTTTCTTTTTCTCTCTCTCTTTTTTTTTTTTTTTAGTAGAGACAGGGTCTCGCTCTTGCTCAGGCTGATCTGGAACTCCTCAGCTCATGCGATCCTCCCGGCTCGGCCTCCCAGAGAGCTAGGATTATAGGCGTGAGCCACCAAGCCCAGCCCAAAAAGTTTCTTAATGTCATCACAATAATACGAGACAGATGCCACATGCAACTCAAAAATTTTAAAACTTTAATATTTTGATATTGGTTGATGTAAAATGAATAAACATAAAAGAGCTCACATTTTCAGTAAAATGAGTTTTCCTATTCAGTAAAACGAAATCATCTTCCCACTTTAAAGGTGCCTTCTAAGGTCCCTCAGTAAAGAACACATAGACATAGGTGTACGTTGATACAAAATGGACATTGGATTCTACCCAAAGAACTTTTATCCTAGAAGTTGATACATCATCGGAATTATTTCTCCCATTATGTACTTCAGCGTATAAAACATTACGTTTTAAAATGTGTACATTAAAAATAAGGTGCTTATATACTTAATTTTGTTAGTTCAATCATTTTGAAATGCCCAACGCAGTGCTCTTCCAAGGGAATTAGGAGTGGATCAGAAACCAAATGACATTTGGCTTTTGTTTTGCGCCTCATAAAGAGGGCCCGGGCGCTGGACCCCTCCAAGGTGTCCTCTCCCCAGGTGCTGAGGAGCCCGCGGAGGGGAGAAAGCCGGGCACCCTGGGCGACAGGAGGGCTCGGCCCCGCGGGCTTCTCCCACACATCCCAGCCCGCCCCCGGCCACCGGCTCACATTACCTGTCCTTCTCGTCCGTCTCATTCAGGAGCATTCTCCGGTGGGCAAGGAACCAGCGCACTTCCGCTACATACCCCAGGAAGGCAGCTCTGTGGAAGTCTCCCAGCCCATTCCCTTGGATTTCGTATCCCAGCTGTGAGGGGCAGGTGTCAACTCCGTCACTCCCGACACAGCAGCACAAACGGGCCCACCGTGTGTTGGCCATCTTCCCGCCGAGGCCAAAAGGCTGCTTCTGGGTGGAGCCTACCGCCTCCGAAGACACCTCAGCTCCCCCTCAGTTATGTCCGCCTTCACAGCCCAAGGCTAGGAAGACGACTCAGTCAGACAGCAACTCCGAAGACCAGACTCCGCAGCTTCGCTCCTGCCAAACCGGCAAAGCCGAAGCCGAAGCCGAAGCCGAAGCCGAAGCCAAGCCGTTAGACACAGTGCGCGTGCGCGCCTCAGACGGCAGCGTCACTGCGCCTGCCCAACGGCTGAGAACTCCTCGGGCCTTGGGCTGCGCATGCCGATGGCGGCTGTGGCGCGGGAGGGCCAGGCCTCACAGAGCATGCGTGGAAGGTTCCAGAAAGTCCTCCACCTCAGCTCAGGCAAGTACTTCTCCTCCTGGCTCGTGGCGGTCTGGACAGGAGAGAGGACTCGAGGGGAGCAACCTCTGCAACCCCCATTGCTCTGGGCCCCAGCGGCGCGCACCCCGGTGCCAGACGCCTCGGGCCATAGGCCTGGCTGCGGGCACAGTGCCAGAAAGCAGCTGCTCGGCTCCCATACCCGCTGCCACCAGTGGCCAGCACCACCGACCGCACGCTCCAGGCGCAGGCCGAGGAGGAGCTGGCGCAGGGCGGCGGGGCCGTCGGGCGAAGGGTGCGAACGCCCCGGGACAGCACCAGTCAGCGCCTGTGCCGCCTGGGCGCGCACGCGGAGCTCGAGGTCCGGGGCGCTGGGCACTCCTGCCGTCTTCAGGGTCTATGCTGAGCAGTCGGTTCCCGCCCCTATGTGCTGCTGCCACAGCCTGGTTGACCACCGGGCTTGGCCCGGGTCTAGGCGCCTGGTCTGGGGATCAGTGATGCTGGAGGTGCAGTGAGACCGGGGGTTTCCAGGCGCCACTGCTTGTGCCCGGCATGCGAGCCGCAGCCTTAACTGTGTTGCCAGTGCTGGCTCTTCGGGCTCCTTCCCGTGGTCCTCAATGTCCCCGAGCATCCCGCCCGCCTGGCCCGAGGGCCTGCCCGACTGCGCCGACCCACGCCTGCTCCTCCTTGGCCTGCAGCTGCAGCGAGGGGGCGGTGGCACTGGACACGCTGCAGAGACCAGCATCGAGGATGAGCAGCTTCCACCTGGCACTGTGCCTATTGTCGTCGGCTCGACGTCCTGGTGTGTCCCAGGTGAGCCCCCAGTCCAGGGCGGCAGGTGCAGGGTGAGGCTACGTGGGGTGGAGGGTCAGTCGTGGGAAGGGAGGGACGGAGGAGCGCTGCTGGAGGACGGGCCAGGGCAGGAGGGGTCTTTATATATATCTATCTTTCTCTATATATATTTTGCAATTTTAATTTTGTTTTAACAGAATGTAATTGAACATTTAGTAAACTCACCAAAATTTAAATAAATTACTTTTCTCTGTCCTTGCCCCCAAATACCCAGTTTCTCCTTTGGTAAGCAGTCTTTCTTCAGAAACCAGAACGCATAGAAAGTTTCCTGAAAGTTGGCTTTGCATTGAGGAGAACTGCAGGACTTAAAGAAAATGAAGAAAACTGTGGCCGTTTCTGAAGGACCGGAGTGACCTGTTCCCATCAAGAGGCTTCTGCTACTCCATGAGCAGGGAGACAGGAGGCAGCTTCAGGAGAGATGGTGATAATTGAAGCAGTGAGATTCCGGAGAAAACAGGGGAAAGGAGACTTTGGCCTACAGAAGGGGTCAGGCTAGGACTGTCCCTCAGTACAGGTGCACCGGGAGCCGCTGGCTTGTGAAGGTAACCTTGTCTGTCCTCGCGTCTGGTAATGAACCCCTGATTTTTGTTCAGATGTGAGAGGCAGCAACTACTGACCCTGTGTTCTTATAAAGTCTGTTCACCCACATGGAGTGGTGGACATTGCAGCAAGTTTCTCTGACATTCTAATGAGTAATATCCTTGTGGATTTCGTTTTGCGGATTTTTGTTATACACTTTAAGAAGCACTTTATCTATTAGTTTATTTAATCACTCCACACTGTTAAGAGTTTATTAAACCATTTAAATCATGAGGTTTTTTGTTTGTTTGTTTGTTTGTTTGTTTTTGAGACAGAGTCTCACTCTGTTGCTTGGACTAGAGTGCCATAGCATCAGCCTAGCTCACAGCAACTCCTGGGCTCAAATCATCCTCCTGCCTCAGACTCCCAAGTAGCTGGGACTGCAGGTGTGGCCACCATGCCCAGCTAATTTTTTCTATTTTTAGTTGCCTGGCTAATTTTTTTCTTTTCTATTTTTTAGTAGAGAGGGATTCTCGCTCTCGCTCAGGCTGGTCTTGAAATCTGACCTCAAGCAATCCTCCTGCCTCAGCCTCCCAGAGTGATAGGATTAAATCATGAATATTGTGAGGTTCATCTTCAGGAAGAATTTGCCCATAGTCACCATTGGTAAGTGGCAGATCATGGACATTGTTTGTCTTTTAAAAGAAGTTTTGTCATTATTTGGGTATGGAGAGGCAAGTAATACAGTTCAGATTAGAACTCAGGCAGGACTCAGAATTTCATATTTCAAATTTCAGATGAGAGTACACACCACCACCTGACAAATGAAACAACAGCAGTTGCAGCCAAGCACCAGCAGGAGGTGGTATCTTTCCAGATTTCCACTGCCTTCTAGTGGAGCCACATGGTAAATGAAAAGCAGTCTAGTGGCAGGTCATTCCAGTCTGAGGCCAAACCACCCGCTCCCCACACCAATTGTTTTAAATATGGGTGTAATTATTTTTCAGGTACCATGAGGCCAACAGATCAGGGGGCGATTTACATTAAAAAGATAGTTCGTTATACTCATGCATCCAGAGAAGTGGGCACATCACACCAGAGGAGGCCACACAGAGGAGCACTAGGCTCAGCAAGGATGCAGAGCGAGTAAAGGAAAAACGTGCACAAGAGCCTTGATTGTGGTTTCCCCAGGAAAGAGGGGGCGGGGCAGGGAAGCAGGTTTAGGATTGGCTGATTTGAATAATTTCAGTTTGAATAATTTTAGGCTCTGGGGCATAGGGTCTGTTTTTGGTTGTCTGGTACCTGGCCCTGGGGTGATTGGGCAGGGGGATAGTGGCCGGGAGCGTGACAGGCCAGGAGAGGAAGTGACTGGGGGGTGTGGACTCTGGATTGATTAGTATGCGTGTAAGAGGTAATCACAGGAGAGTTGTTTGCTGTGTCTGAGAATTGGCTGGATCTGGGAGGGGCAGTCCAGGGCCAGCAAGACCCTAAGATGTCAAAGAATCAGAAAATATAAGGCATAGTTAATATGCTTGCCTATTTAAGTAAAATTTTGAGAGAAGACTTTATGAATTCCCAAGCACAGATTTTACAATCACTGGTCTGAAGTCAGAATTAACATATCAGTTTCGAAGGCCCAGGTTATCTCACACCACACCTCATGAAATGTTCCTTAAAATTGAGGTCATCACGTGTTGAGACTGTACACGTTTCTGTGATACATCTGAAAGGCACAAGCCGAGTCAGCCCAGAAAAACCTTTGACTGGATCTCACACAGGGTGTGAATTTTTCATACACACAGCTGCCTTTTCCCATGTTGGCATCCTTTGCCATTGCCTGCGGACATTTGAGGGATGACAGAGGCTGAACCAGAAGGTATAGCATGTTTTTAGGAATCAGTGACCTTCGAGGATTTGGCTGTGGACTTCACCAAGGAAGAGTGGTCCCTGCTGGTCACATCTCAGAGGTGTGATGCTGGAGAACATCAGTCACCTGGTGTCTCTGGATGAATCTTTCACCAGTCGCTTTTTTAATCAAAAATAAGCAGAGTAATTTTTCATATTCCACATCCTTCTTTACCCTGATTTATACTGTCATTGCAACTGTGCACTTCCTAAATGGTAGGACAAATTGAAGAACGTGATAAATATTTGTAGCATAGTGGTACAAATGACTGTGATAGGTTGCATTAAAGATATGCTGTAGCATCCTACCATCAGCTTTGACATTTATCCTCGCAGGGTCATGATTTGCTCCTCTGATTAATGATCACTATTCTTATCAATCAGCATGTTCACATTAGTGTATGTGTACTTTTTAATTTTAGTTATAGTTATTTGAAACATAGTATCATTTTTGAAATCTTAATCACATGTGGTATTAAACCTATATTCATATTTTCTTCAGTATATTTCTGTCATTTTGCTGTACTAACAGCAACAACAAAAAAAACAAAAACCCAAAACCTACAGTCATAATTTTCAAAGGCAAACATGAGGATTCAGCTCCATACTAACTGCATGAATGTGTGGTTGGCTTTGTCATATTTACCTATAATTGGCTGTGTGTCTCATTTGCTTTTTGAGGTTCCTGATAAATGTCCTCACTTAAAGGTAATAACGTTTATATTTTTATCTTGAATTAGTCACCATATATTGTGTGAAATATCCATTATTTGGTAAACACTTTGTTTCAAGCCCATTCAGCCTACCATTGAAATAAGAGATTCTATTTGGAGCAGAGCAGTAAGAATGAAGGTTATACAAACATCCAGATCAGGCAAATTTCCCAACACAAATTTAACTCTGGAAGGAAGTACATTAAAGTATTTGAAATGCTCCTGGTCTTCTTATTCCTAATTATTTCTTTTCCCCAAATTTGATGGAAGGATTTGATGTAAATACTACAGACGTTATTGTTGGTATCCACGTTTGACAAAAAGACATGAGCGTAAGGAAAAGAGATTTTAAAAATGTGAATTTTCACTCAGGCGTCTCTACATTTATATTCTGACATCCTAATGTTCCCACTTTGGAATCAATCCTCATACTTGTTAGGGATCCACAGAGGTGAATTATGAGACTATATGATTTTTCCAGTGTTTCAAATGCTCGTTGGAATTCTGATCTTTACCTAGAGGAACACTTTACTTGCTAACATGTCAGTTGTGTTTTCACTTTAATTATTTCATTTTAGTGCTGTTACGGTGATGATCTTAAGCCAGTCAGATGTTCTGATTAGCGTACTCTGTGTGTTATGGGGGTGGTATCTTTGATCATTAAAAATGAGGAAAGTAATTAACATCCCTTAATGACTGTATGGTGGATGCAGACTTTAAAGACAGTAATTCTGAAACTTTTCGGCCTTAGAGTTCTTTTTACTATTAAAAATTATTGCATAGAGTTAACCAGCACCCTGTATTGGGTATTATCATTCCCTTGAACTTTTAAAACATTTTACTACATAGGTGTATAGTTATGAATAATGAGTAGAATTTGTTTTCATGTCCTAAAATTTAATATAAATGACTGTACACTGTGTATATCATTCAGCAACTTTCTTTTGTTTGTTTAGCAATTATATTTTTCATGTCTACATTGACACAAATAGCTTTTATTTAATTTAAGTTCTTCATGGGATTTCATCGTATGACTGTGACAGATTTAATTAAACTCTCTTCATTGTGATAAAAATAAAAGTGATTGTGGATTCTAAAGAGCTTTTGTTTAAGTGGGCTAAATCTACTGATATTAAGTATATTAGAAATTAAAACTGAAAAATTTAAAATACAAGTGTGTACACCATACATTCCAGTAGCTGTCAGTATCCACCATATTGTGACCCATCAACCATTAGAGAATATTATGACCCATCAAGTCTCACAAAAACTCCACTGTACACTTATAAGAGAATGAGAATGAAAATGGCAAATATCGTTTTTTATGATTTAACTTGTTGGACTCTGAATGAATCTGAGATTCTCAGATCACAACTTAGAACCACTGTTTTAAACCATATATGTAGTTTATGGGTGTCAAATGATGAGTGACCCCTTGATAATGAAATGGTCTTTAAAGTTTCACTTCTATGTGTGTTTTTCTTTCTTGCTCTTTATTTTCACTTGTCTTAAAAAGTTTAGATTCAACAATTTTGTTTATAAAGATGAAAGTATTTTTGATATGTAGTCATTTCATATCTCTTGGCTCTCTGAATTCTTGTGTGGACTTAGACTTATCCTCTTTTTACATGGGAACAATTAGGTCACTTAAGACCATCATTTTTCGTATAAATTTCTGATGTTTATCCAAGGCTTTCAGTGTGGTTTAGGCTGGAGCTGGAACCTGGAAATGTGGAAGGAAACCCCGCCCCCAGACCCCTCCCCAGGGAGTGGAACCTTCTCCATCTTGTGCCCAACTGTAAAGAGTGGCAGTTGAAAGCTGCCTGACACCAGTCAATGGGGTGCTTCTACTTGGGGACTCCAGCCTGACTGGCTACTAGTGGGCCAGTTCCCTTTGGCTTTTTAAGGACCCTCATGCTGGCCCCAGAGAAGAGTCATGCTCTGCTCGAGTCCAGACGGAGGCCAGAGTGGCTGACCTCACTTTGGTGGGGACAGAGGTATCCTAGTGGCTTCTGATTCAGGTGTTGCTGAATTGTGGGAGCTGGGTGAGAGTAAGACACTGACTGTCCGCAAGTTCTGCAAGTAGGAGCATGATGACCTTGTGTCTAGAGTCAGTGTCCTGAGCTCTGGCACACAGGATGTCAGTGGTGGCAAAGATTTTTACATCTAGGTTTGAGACCCTGCTCAGCCGATGGCTGTGAATTCATGCTGAGCAGGTCACCTGTGCTGCTGCCTCTCCCCTCTAGGACTCTGTTTCTCTCATGCAGTGTGTATAGTAGCGCTTTGCCCTGTGATACCCACTATCACAAGCAGGCATCATAGGGGGCTGCGGTGTCTCTGGCTGCCTTCCTACCCCCTGGCTTGGCAGCTGCAGCAAGGTGAAGTCTCTGCCTTTGGTGATGAGACTGGGACTGTCTCCCTTGTGGACACCAGCCTGGCCCCTCTCAGTGCAGACTGCTCACTTGCTGTGCTGGACTCAGGCCTTTCCGAGGCGTTAAGCAGTCACTCCCTGCTAACCCTGGTGGGCTGGGACCATCAGGTCATCCACCGTGCTGTGCCCACAGAACCTCTCCAGGCACCTGGACCTGAGAGTGCTGCTGAGTAGAGTGGATTGAAGACAAAAAGCAAGTTCCCCATGAATATCCATTTCTTTGCCCCTTCCCCCTCAGCTTGTGACACAGCTTAGGAGCCTTCTGCAGTGCGCGGATACTCAGTAAATAGGCATGGTCTCTCGGCCTGAGGGAGGCTGGATTCTGGGATCCTGCAGTCACAGGGAGGAAAAACTTATTTGAAAATGTGCATGTATGTGTGTCTGAGTGTGTAGATCTATAGTTTTTGGTGGTGAGGGGAACAAAAAAAATCCATTTCTTACCTTCCGTAAGTAAGCACTGGTCCTCCCTTCTCCCAAGGAAAGTTGACAAGAGGGTTTTATGCTTCCCATATGTAGCTGTCTGTAAGGAGTGGCCAGGTCTGGGTGGGGTATGGGATGTGGGCATCTCTGGATTCTTGGAAGCAGATCTTATGCTCCTCATAGAGATAGGGTCAATTTTATTTTTGATAACACTTAATTTACCATTATCATGGGAAATGATTCCAATCACAAAAATCTAGCCCAGCTCACTTTGAGGAAGAGGCAGGACACACAACTCCTTGCCATTAAACGGAGTCAGAAGTGCGTTTTCTGGCATTTTCTTCCCCTGCTCCTTAATGGCATTGTGCATACCAGAGAGGAGTGTTTCTGTCATAGATGCCATAGAGCTAAGTTTGGGGATGATGGAGAGCTTAAAGGCATTTCAGCTAAGTTAGAAAACTGACACACTGGTACAAAGAAGAAATCTTTGCCACTTTTCCCACCAGAAAACAGCTGGGACCTGACCTTTTCTGCCTCTGGGCCCCTTTCTCTGGATATAGAAAGTCTGAATGCTTTGTAGACACCTAAGGTTTTTAATTCCAGCATCCAGAAGTGAATCAGAAATACTGGTTGGTGAAATAAAGAGTTTAAGCATTGTTTTAAAAGAAAGTAGAGTTCCTTGCTTTAAAAGTAAAAGTAGATGAGGCCTCCCCCGCCTTACTAAGGTATTGAATTGCTTGGTATACATTACTTTTAATTTATCTAATTAATTTATCTGATTCAACTTTATGGAATTCTGTCATCTCTTTTGGTGTCATAAAATGCTAGGTAATGCCACTTAAGGAGATTGGGATGAATCATTTAATCTTTCCATATTTTAACTCCATTATCAGCAGATAATGGGGCAAAAAGTGGGTAATTACTTATACTCTATATCCCCTGCCTATAAAACTTTATGGTTATTACATGTGAAATTTGGGAGCATCTCATTTTCCAGAATTTCATACCAGCAACTCGATGGTTTCACTCTGCTCCTTGTGTTGTGGCAAACTTTGGTTTCAGTGAGCACCCTCACTTTTTTGATATCCCAGGATCCAAATGAAAAAAAAAAATGATAAAAGAAAATGAGGAAAAGAGTAGCTTAGTAAGAGGGTAAGTGGGGAAGCCCCACAATGTCACATCCTCTGAATCTGCCTGTTTAAGGTAAAATCCAGGTAGTCAAGATGGAAAAGGACACATTTTGTGTCTTTGTATTTTTATTTCTGTTTCTGCCAATCAAACAGTGAAAATTCATATTAGATAGTGAAGAGTGGATGAGCAGCAAACGCACAAAATTAAGAAGGGCCCTTTTTGAAATTTTGTAAAATTCTGTTTCATTCACTTAAACAAAATGAAGCAGAATTTACAAAAATATCCATGATAAAATTATGATAATTATAATTATATGATAGTCATATATAAGGATAAAGCACAAAATATTTTAATGACTAAAATTATGACAATTAAACTGGGTCAAGTGATAAAAATCAATGAAAGGAAAAAGGTTTTTTTTACTGAAAAAAAAGTAATAACAATAATTCTTAGTATGAAACTTTAATTAAAGGTTGAAGAACAAAGCAATAAGCACAAAAGTAATGAAATGGAAGTACCAGAAAACTTGTGTGATGATGCCACTGATGGCGATGACAAAGATGGATCAATTCAACAAGGAAAGATTGGGAAAACTGATAATCAGCAATTTGCTAGGAAGGAGAATACAGAGTGGGATAGGTAAGCCTGTAGCAGTATTTGAAAGTACAGAATTATTATTGTACTATAAAACTAATCTTAATTTGGGCTAATATTCATGATTAATAAGTTTTATACTTTTGCTAGGGATATTCAGCCTTACCTAGAAATCAGAAAAATGCAAATTAACAAACGATATACCATTTTTCCAATCATACTGATAATTTTTAAAAAAAATAATAACCAGTGTTGGCAAGTGTCAGGAAAATAGCAGTCTCGTATACTGTTGGCAAATGCAATTGGTAAATCTTTTTTGAAGGGTAATTTAGAAGCATCTATCAAAATTTCAAATATGTGATTCCTTTAACCCAACAGCTTCATTGCTGGAACTAGATATTACAGGAAAACATGGCTTGTGCAAACACACAAACATAGATGTTAAGGTCATTTATCATATATTATATATAACATATAATAGTCCTATATATATATAATATATATAACATATGTTAAGGATATATAATATGTGTATGATAAAGATATAAATTTACTTGTTTTTTGAAGCACGGAATATACATTTCCTTGTATGTTCTTGGTACTTCACAACTGTCTTCTGAATACATGAATTGATACGAGAACAGGGTGGAATTTTATAATTTTTTTCATTCTTTGTTAGTAGAATCATTAGAAAACATTGGCTTTTCTATATGGATTTTTTTAAAGTAGTGTTCCGGCCTTGCACATGAAGGAAGTAAAGACAAATGAAAATAAAAGCTGGACCTCAGAAGAATCTGTGATGACATCAATGTTTGAGGAGACCAGCTTATTAACTGGTGGCCTACTGCAAGTGGATGATGACAGCAGTTTACGTGTAGTAGATCGAGATGAGGGAAGGTAAAATCTATATGTTCTTTATTTCCCTGTGAAGGGATGTTAGCAGTGATTCCTTTTTTCTGGAAATAGAATAGTGTAGTCTGCCAAAGCTAGAGAATACTCAACATATCAGTGCTGCTGAAAGACTGATTAAAATGAGGACTAGTGAATTTGACAAAGAGCAGTTTCAATAAATGGTAACCATGGAACCTTTACTGTCGTGAATAAGCGTCAACAACTCTAGTTGACAACTTGAGAGTTTGTACTGGAAAAGGCAACAGAGAAGTGGGTGGTAAGTGAAGAAGACCGTGGGATTCAGGGGAGATTTCTTTCTATTTTTATTTTAAATTAGAAGCTATTAGAGTATGTTTGTGTGCTGTTGGGAATGATCCAGTAGAGAAGAACATATTTATGAAATTTAATTTTCTTTGCATGTCTAAGCATTAGAAAGGTTGGTATGTTATCTTTCAAAGATTTGTGGTAAACTAATTGTCCATAGTACTTCACGTATAGTTTTATGGTAATTGGTTGTTTTTTTCAGAATTGGTTCAGAAATGAAATATTGTAATATAACTGAACATGCAAATGATGACCTACAAGTTAAGCTATCATATATAGATTTTTAACAATGATGTAATAATAAACATATGAACACTTAGGCCATACTGAACAGAAAACATTCCTTGATAATTGTATATGTTACAGTACTTTAGATGGTAGCATCATGAATAACTATGATTTTGTAAGGAACTTTAAAATATCAGGTGTATCAGCTTTATAGTTGTTTAGATTCTAGGGAAGAGAGGAGGATTTGTTTACGTATAATAGAAAAGCAAACTATTGATAATCTATTGCAGATTATTAGTTTGTGATTATAAAGTTCTACAGTATAAAAAGCATGTTTCCCTGTACCAACAGTGTCATTGACATACATTATGTGCTCATTAAGTATATGTTAAATGCATGAATAGACAGTTGAATAGATGAGTGAATGCCTGTTGATGAATTTCTTTAGAAATAATTTTTAGTTTATTGAGAGGAAATTGCCTAGTTATAAAGTCTTTTTATTTAAAAAATAGTTGCAATATTCAGACATTATTATTTATAATTATAGCCAGAAATGGAATGATTGTATGGATTCCTCTGCTGTCGTGTCACTTAAAAACACTGAAAAATAAATATTGCTTTCATAGCATATTGTGAAATACATGGTTTGGAGCTAGATATCTTGGGTTTGAATGCTGGATCTGCTACTGACCAGCTATGTGGGTTTGGGCAAGTTACTTGGCCTTTCTGTTCCTATTTTCTTTCTTTATAAAATACCTAGTATGTTATCTACCTTAGAATTGTTGTGAGTATTAAATTGAGTTTCACACATGTACAGTGCTTAGAATAATGCATAGTAACTGCATAGTAAATCCTGAAAATGCTAACTAATATCATCATTTCAAAAGGTTTTCCCTCATGTAAGGACTTGATATTTTCTAAATAGATATCTGTGCCAGTAAAAAGCTTGTCTTTTCTGAAAAGGACAATAACAACAAAAAACCCCTGGTATATTTATTTCTATCAAATAATGCAAGTAATATGTTTTTCCTAAGTGCAGAAATTTTATATTAAAAAGCAATAGTTATAGGTATTCTTTGTATTTTATTTAATGTATGTTTGTTATTTACCTAATTGTTTGTCTTTTTAGGTCTGCAGAGGAAACATCTGAGGAAAAGAACACGGTATTGTAAAAAATAAATTATCACAAATATTATTGTTAAAAACACATTATAAAAGGTAGGGTGAAAAAATAGAGGATCTTTTTCATGAAGACATTACCTTTGAAAAAGTGATTGAGAAACAATAGCCATTGATAAATGTATCCTTTTAACAAAAATCAGTTATTTTATGAAGTATCCATGTTTTCGCTCATATAAAAATGTATAATTACCATTTCTGTACATTTAGTATGTACTATAAATATTTTGGGGACAGTTTGAAATAGTGTCATTTATCTTATAGGTCAAAACCCAAATACTTCCTAGGGATGACCTTGATGACTTAACTCAGTCATCTGAAATAGTCTCAGAGGATTGTGAGTTGCCTTCC
This sequence comes from Indri indri, assembly GCA_004363605.1. Classification (NCBI taxonomy): domain Eukaryota; kingdom Metazoa; phylum Chordata; class Mammalia; order Primates; family Indriidae; genus Indri; species Indri indri. Next base: position 31,297 of record RJWJ010017947.1, read on the forward strand.
TGGAATTGCAAGAACTTTATGCCGCTCATTGAACAACTTGGAATGGATTGTAAAGGTAGGACCATGGCATAAGTAACAAGGCCTTTTTCATGTATCCTGTGGTAGTGTATGCACACATTGCTTAGCACTGCACCATAAAGCACTCATACTTTTTCTTATACTCATATAAGAAATATGCTTTGTGTTAAAATAGAGTAACTGTGGTATATTGTACACTCAGACAAAATTCCACTGCGCTTTTTTTTTCTCACTGCGAATGGCACTCCCAGTGTCTTTGTTGGCTCTGCTTCTCTCCTTTGCCTTTATCCAAGTTCATGTTACCATTATTTCCCAGCTGGAATACTGCAATAACCTTAGAACCGTTTTCTCTGCTACCCCACCTCCTGAAACCCTGGTCTACTCTGCAACTGTAGTTATATATTTAAAAAAAAAATGCAGATCTGATCATGTTACCCCCTTGCTTAAAACCCAGCTACCACTTCTCACTGCTATAAGGTTAGAGATCTCAGTCCTCTGGTTTTATCCTGCATCATTCCACGCCCTTCTTATTCTCTGGGTCCCAGACCCTGTCTTAGGTGTTTGTACCCGCGGTCAGTAGCTTTAGTGGGGTATAATTGATGTATGGTAAACTGCACATATATAAGATGTACAATTTGATAAGTTTCCATGTGTGTATACACATGGGAAGCCATTACCGTAATCAAGAGAGTTAGCACATCCATCATGACAGTCTCCTCATGCCCCTTTAAATTCCCTTGTTAAAAAAACTAATAAATTGTTTTCCGAAGTATTTGTACTATTTTCCATTCCCATCAGCAGTATATGACAGTTCCAGTTGCTCTGTATTATCACGAACACTTAGAATTGCCAGTTTTTTTTTTAATTTTTTGTTTTTAGCCATTCTGATGTGCATGTATTCTGCATATCATTATGGTTTTAATGTGCATTCCTCTAATGCCTAATAAAGTTGAGCATT
>RJWJ010017948.1:0-32267 GCA_004363605.1 Indri indri
GATGAGGCTGGGGGCATGGATGGCCTGGGGGCGGCTACAAACTCTCCTTTCTCACCCTGCCCCAGTGTTGAAGAAGGTCAAACACCGGCTGGTGGAGAACATGAGTTCAGGGACTGCAGATGCCCTGGGCCTGAGCCGGGCCATCCTGTGCAACGGTGAGTGCCCTTGTCCCACCCACCTCTGGCCCTGGGGACTCGAGCCCACGCTCGGGGTGGAGGGGCACCTCGGCTGCCCACCACATAGACGTGGGTCCCACTGGCTTGGCCCTGGCCTCTGCTCGTGGGGCTAAGTCACCATCTCTGTGCGTCCCTGGAGGCCTCTCTAGCTCCCAGAGTGCCCACAGCTGTCAGCTGGGCCGTCCTTACAGTCAGTGTCCCCCAGGTCACCGATGAGGAAGCAGACTCAGAATGGGGAGGTGCCTCCTTCTAGCTCGCTCTCAGAGCCGGGCCTCAGCCCCCTGCCCGGGTTGTGCCCACCCCGGCACTCACTGCCCACCTCGCCCGCCTTTCTCCAGGAGGTGGCGCTGCTGCCCTTGTCTCAGCAGGGTCTGCCCAGGGTTCTGGAGGTGGCCGCCCAGGCGCGGGTGCGGGGGCACATAAATGCACATTTATACACTCTCACACATGCGCGCGCACCCCAACATGCGTTCTGTCCCTGGGGTGGCCAATAAAACACTTGGTCCTGCTCCTGCCATCGCCCGCCTGGTTTTATAAATAGCAGCAGCTCCGCAGTGTGCGTGGGGGCTGGATATAAATACCTATAGAAATTGTAGGCTCAGCTGGGCACGCTGGGTGCTATTGGCCAGGGACGTGGGGGTGGGGTCTGAGCTTGTTCCAAATGGTGCGCAAAAGTGGTGGCTGCTATTTTCAGCCTCTTGGTGCCTATAAATCCTTGTTACTGTAGTTACCAGTCGTTGAGATGAAATTAGAACTGGTTGTTGTGTTTTTCCCCCTAAACCTTGCAATTTCCCCAGCCTTAAATAGGGTTTCTAAAATTGAAGTTGTCATGATGTCCCATGACCCAGCTAAAAACAACAGCACGACGCTTACGTGGCTCCTTTCCTGCCGGCTGGCTGGGTACTGAGGCGCTGCAGAGGCAGGGCCCGGAGGCCACTGGGTGGCCAGAGCCTCCCGGAGGCCTCCGAGGTGCTCTCTTGCCCCCGTAGCCCATCACAGCCACCTTCCCTGCCCGGAGAAAGGCCCAGACCCAGCCTCCGCTGCTCCCTTCCTCTTGTCCTGCTCAAAATCCCCTCACCCAAGTCCGCAAGGAGACTGGGGCAGAGAGCACCCAGCGTGGACAGTCCCTGCAGTGTGACTTGGGCAAGTGGCTTTACCTCTCTGTCCCTTTGTTTTCTCTGTAAAATGGGGAGAGTAGTCCCTGCCTCAAAGGCTCAGATTGAAGGACTGAGATGTGTCCAGGAAGCCTTCGGCAGGTCTGGCGCCAGCGCACTAACTCAGTAAGTGGCTGCTGCTGGTGCTATTAAAGGCCAGGCCCTGTCCTGGGGGGAGGCTGGGCAAGGAAGCCACCAACACGGGGCCCCTGCCCTCCAGTTGTCCCTGGTGGGGAGGTGTGTGCGTACCGCACCTTCACGGGGTGGTGGTCCTGTATGGAGTTGGCAGCAGCCCGGGGAGGGCGTGCTCAGCGTGAGCTCCTCACCGCCCTTGTCCTTAGCCTGTCCCCGTCACTCCCTGCCCCTCCCCCATCCGGAATGCCTGGTCCGTCCCTGGTGATCAGCCTCCTCCCATTTTGAGAGTTCGAGGTGAGGCAGCAGCCCTACCTCACCCCTGAATCCCTTACTGTCACACTGCTGGTCACAGCCCGGCCACTGGCATGTCCTCTGGTATACTTCGAGCCTTGAGGGTAGGACTTGGATCTCACTCGCCACAGTTGTGCCCTGGGCCTAACCCTGTGGCTGGCACACAGTTCAGCCAATGAATATGATCACCAAAGCCTTCTCCCAATGTGAACCCTTCTTCAGAACCTTCTGGAACTTCTCCCGTCCCTAAAATCGTGTTCTTCCTGCTGAGCTGTCCATGTGCTTCTCCTGCGTAGCGGCTGACTCTGGCCGGCGTTAAAGTTAGGCTGACCCGCCCTCTCCTGCTGGCCTCCGCTGCCTTCCTCCGTGGCTGTGGGCAGGCGAGGTTAGAGGTGCGGGAGCCTCGACTGCCGGGCAAGGGCCTTCCGATGATGACTGTGGGAGCCACCCGCAGGTTTGGCCTTGGGGAGGGCCCAACCATTTACAAACGCCTCTGAACCCAGCGGACCTGCGACGCCAACCCCGCTCCATCCCTGTCCTGATCCTGGTTCCCTGGGGCTTCCTCTCCCCAAGCCTCCCTCGGCTCCCTCTTCCGCCCCCACGGCTCACTGAGACCCTGACCCCCCCGTCTCTCCGATCCCCACAGACGGGCTGGTGAAGAGGCTGGAGGAGCTGGAGCGGACCGCCGAGCTGTACAAAGGTGGGGCGGCCTGGTCCCGGCACCGACTCTGCCTGGGTGGCCCTGCTCTCAGCAGAGTCACAGTGGGGACGCTGGCCTGTGAATTCTAGTAGCACGGCCATTAAGAATTCTTAAGAAGACATGCTTTTTTCTGAATTTAAAAATAATTCAGACTGGGAATACTTACTCTATTTTATGAAATGAAGTGTTGCCCAATTCTAGAATCACAAAGCCAATTGAGATCTTTAAACTTAAAAAAAAAAATCATACCCATAAAAATTCTAATAATGGTACGTGGAAACATAGCGAGAGCCCCAGGATCCCGTGCTCGCCCAGGTGGCACCCACGGAGGCCTTGCCCCCTGGGTGCTGCAGAGCCCTGACTCCCGGCTCCTGTCTGGCAGGGCCCCTCACCACCCCTGGCCCCAGTGGGGCTGTGGGAAAACTTAGTGGACCAGGACCCAGTGAGGGCCTCAGGGGTGGGTGGGGGTGGGAGGCTGTTCCCTGGGCAGTGTGGTCCCTGCCATGTGTCCCAATCCCCCATCACTTGCGTCTCTCCCACAGGGATGATGGAACACACCAAGAGCCTCCTACGGGCCTTTTATGAGCTGTCGCAGACCCACCGGGGTAATGGCGTCCCCCAAACCTGCTGTGTGACCCTGTGCCTTTCTGGGCTCAGTAGCCCTGTCTGATGACTCGTTCCTCCCTGGGCCCCTTCTCACACCCCTGCAGAGGGGGTCAGGCCCATGGCATCTGGCCTGAGGCCAGCCTTGTGCTGGGCGTGGTCCTAGATGCTGGGGTGTCGCCATGGTGGGCCAGTGGGAGCGTCTGGGTCAGCTGGCCTTTGCGGCCACAATAATGGGACGTCCGCACCTGGCCTGCCTCCTCGCACTGCCACTGACCGTGCATGAGGCCCTTCCTAATACACGGTCGTATTTCCTGCAACTCCTGTAGCCGGGCGGGACAGAGGGAAGGGTCACACAGCTCCCCTGTGCAGACCTTGGCCTCCAGCCTGCCAGGCCCCCTGCCCTGCGTCTCCCCAACAAATCCCTGGCTTCTCCATTAGGGGGTCAAGTAGGGGCAGCCTCCAAGGCAAACTTGTCATGCAGCCTTTGGGGACGTGTTCTCCGTGATTGGAGTGCGGGAGCCCCAGCCAGCGGCCAGCGAGGCTTTTGTGAAGTTCGCCGACGCCCACCGCAGCATTGAGAAGTTTGGCATTCGGCTCCTGAAAACCATCAAGCCGGTAGGTCCTTTGGAGAATGCGTGTGTCCACCACGTGAGGGTAGGGAGGGGACATGTGGCCTGCAGAAAGGGTCCTATACTGGAGTCAGAACGCCTGGGTGCAGGTTCTGGCTTGGTCACCTCCACAGCTGACCGTGGGTAAGTCGCTGTGCCTCCTTGGGCCTCAGCATTGACCTCTAGGGTGGTTTCTAGCCCTGGCTCCGCCATTGAGTGACAGCTTGGTCTTGGCCTGGCCTTAGTCTTCTTATCCTTGGAATGGACAAGGCCACAGGGAGCACCCTCTGCCTCTGACGGTCTGAGTCCACTAGAAGGGGTGACTAATCAGTGCCATTCTTTGTAACCCTGGCATGGCTGCCCATGACATCCACCCACCCTCCCCGTCAGATGCTGACGGATCTGAACACATACCTCAACAAAGCCATCCCGGACACTCGCCTCACCATCAAGAAGTACCTGGACGTGAAGTTCGAGTACCTGGTGAGTAGTCCCCAGGAGTCGGGCCCGCTAGTGAGAGCCCGCTTGAGATCTGCCCTCTCCTGTCACCCACACCGTGGCAGGCAGGACTGGGCCAGAACGTCCGTCATGTCTGATTAAGGATGTGGGACTGGGGGCCAGCGGAGGTGCAGCCTGGGCCCTTCCCTGACTGCTCAGAGGGAGCTCTCCCGCTATCACTCTGACCCCTTGGGATTTTTTTGTCACCTTACCAATTGGTTAGACTGAGGTCAGTGGTTGTAAAGTGGGTGTTAACGAAATTTACATTTAAATAATAATTCTGTGGTCAGAGGAATTGAGAAAAGCCCCGTTAAGCAAGCCAAGGTTCCTTTGCTGTAGGCCTCCGAGCCTTTCAGAGAGCCATGTGCAGTCTGAGTCTTCAAGGGTCTTCCTAAACTCCTTTGACTATGGATCCCTTTTTTCCCAGAGCATCTCTTGGGACTTGAATTTGGTAACCCCTGGGCCTCCCTGAGCATGTGTGCCAGCCTCTCCCGATGTACCCGTTTATCCCAGCTCAGGGGCTGCGGGACCAGAAGGCCTGGCATGGCCGCCCCTCTCTGGGTGGGCCCAGCTTCCTGGGGTGGCCTGAGGGAACCGCATGGGGGGAGCTGGGGACACTGGGGCGGACCGGCCGTGCTGACAGCTTCGCCTGTCCCGCAGTCGTACTGCCTGAAGGTGAAGGAGATGGACGACGAGGAGTACAGCTGCATCGTGAGTGTCGGGGCGGGGCGCACCCCTTCCCGCCCCTGCCTCGCAGAGCCCCCGAATGTCCTGGGTCTGCCAGGGACAGCAGGTGGGTCAGGCCAACTGGGAGAGACCTGGGGGTTTAGTCGGACTCTCGTTCCTGGATATTTGGGGCCACTCACCCCCACCTCAGTCCCTCCGGGCCTCCGGTGCTAGCGGCTTGCGGGGGCCCGCTCCCCATGCCTGCTCCCGGCCACGGCCACCCGCGGTTAGTAAGGCTCTTGCAGGGAAAAGCTGACTTTCTTTACTCCTAAGAGGCCCTTTTTGTTTTTTAAATTTTTAATATTTTTGCTGTCAGGATCCATCTTGTGGCCAATGTCCATTTATTTAATGTGGCAAAGGTTTGGGATTTTTGTTGTTTTTTTCCAAGCTCCAAATCTATTATTACTAAGTGCTTCTAACAATTGCTGGCATCTCGGAAGTAAGGCAGCAAGGTGGCTTTAGGAAATGCAGCGTGGCGCGGGGCTGTGAGCTGGGGGAGGGGGTTAGCGTCACAGCCTTCCTGCCCCCGCCCCCATCTGTCCCTGAGCAGGCCCCCCTGTTCTGCCCAGGGTCCCTAATGTGCTACCCCTGCCTCAGGCCCTAGGGGAGCCCCTGTACCGAGTGAGCACAGGCAACTACGAGTACCGCCTGATCCTGCGCTGCCGCCAGGAGGCCCGCGCCCGCTTCTCCCAGATGCGCAAGGACGTGCTCGAGAAGATGGAGCTGCTGGATCAGAAGCACGGTGAGCGTCTCGGGTGGGCGTCGGGGACCTGAGGGCCACGAGCTACCTTAGTTCTTATGTGGCCCTCGGTATGGGGGGGATACCATCTTCTCCCCATTTTAGAGATGGGAAAACTGAGACTCAGAGAGGTAGAGTACCCACCTGAGGTCCCAGGGCCAGGTCAGACGCAGGATGTAAAGCCTGGCAGGAGCCCACCCACCTCCCCGGGGCCCGGCCTGGACAGGGCTGGCCCTGTGCTCTGGGCTCCATGGGTGTGGTCCCTGATCCACGCGCCCTACGGCCTCCTTTCTTCCCTGAACCAGGAGCCAGGAGGCCTGGGTTCTCCCGGGGTGGACAGTCCTTGCCTCTGCCCTTCCCAGGGCATGAGGGGTCAGTGAGGTGCCAAGTGGGAAGCCCAGGGGAGGGAAGGTGGGCCAGGTGGTCTCCTCCCTGAGGCAGGCAGCCACAGCCCATTGGTGCCTGTCCCCTGCCCTCCCACTCCAGTCCAGGACATCGTGTTCCAGCTGCAGCGCTTCGTGTCCACCATGTCCAAGTACTACAACGACTGCTACGCGGTGCTGCGGGATGCTGACGTCTTCCCCATCGAGGTGGACCTGGCGCACACCACCCTGGCCTACGGCCCTAATCAGGACGAGTACATGGACGGGGAAGACGAGGAGGAGGAAGAGGAGGAGGACACAGCAGCTGGAGAGCCGTCCAGAGATGCACGAGGGGCTGCTGGGCCGTTGGACAAGGGTGGAAGCTGGTGTGACTCCTGAGTGCCCCCGCGGGGTGTGGCTCGGGGGGGTAGGGTGAGCAGGAGGCTGCTCATGGGAGTGGGGGTGGGGCTGCCGCACAACAGGGTGGCGCATAAAGGCCTGCTGGCTTGGGGCGCCTGCCTGCCTGCTCCTCTGTCCTCGCACAGCTAAGCTGGGCTCCTGCCGGGAAAGGCACCAAGGGCCAAGGCCTGGGACTTGGACACTGGCGCCCCACCACCACCCCTGCCAGAGGGAAAGCCTGGTCTCTGGACCTGCCTTAGGAAGGGGAGAGAGGGCAGACAGGAAGAGGGTTGGAGGTGGCAGAAAGTCCAGGACTTGGTCCTTGTGGGCACTTTCACAGCCCCGCCCCCGGAGCTGCCATGGTGGACAGCTGAGGTTGGCGCCGGTGCCTGTGCACCCTCGCCTTGCCCTAGACTGGCCTGCCCGGTCCACACTCACACCTTGGCGGCCTTTATTTATTTTGTTCCCCAGCCCAGCCACTTCTCCGGCAGAGGGCTGGGCGCTGGGCCTGTATCAAATAAACACAAACCCAACGGAGCAGTCTGCGCAGTGGCCTCACCCCGTCGCCCGCCTCCCTGGTCATGAGGTGGGGGCGGTATCTGCTGACAGTTCCCTTTCTGTACGCCATTTATTCCTCAGTGCTGCCCTGTGAGATCAGCACTGTTGTCCCCACTACAGCTGGGAACACGGGGCTCAGAGAAATATCTTGCTTAAGGCCACACCACGTATGGGGACACAGTGGGATCTGGACTCAGACCCACCAGGTCCCAAAGGCTCGCCTTTGCCACCTGCCTCCCAAGCTTCCTGCTTCGTGGGGCCTTTGTAGCCTCCCTCGTCTTTGACTGCGGTGCTTCTGGACGTGGAGGAAACCTTCTCTGGGGCAGGGCAGGGCAGACTGCGCAGGGCCACCCAAGGCCCTGGGCGGGGGTGAGAGCGGTAAGGGGAGTGCACCGGGACACCTGAGTTTATCCTCTGGAGGGAGAGGGGCCCTCTTAGGAAGGCGAGGGGACACGGATGCCTCGCTGAAGGCAGCAGGGCCAGTGCTGTCACTGAGCATCTGGCCCCCATGCGCTCCCCAGCACGCCACAGGGCGGAGTCCAGTACTCAACCTCCAGTGTGCAAAGGAGGAGGCAGAAGCGACGCCAGGCCAAGCTTCGATTCCACCCTGCCCGGGGACCTGTGCTCTTTCTCGCAGGCAGGCCCCCTGCCACCGAGCAGTGCCCATCCTCGAGCCCTCCTTGCTGCAACCCTGCGTCCCCTCCGCAGGAAGGGCAGCCAGTGGGGCTCCAGCCAAGCGCCATGCCCTCCCAGCCCCGTCTCTAGACTGGGGACACCGCCCCACCCTGCGTGTGTGTGACACTTCCGCACCCAACTCTGCCCAACTCAAGGCCAGTTCAGGGGACCCTGGGGAGAAACTTCTAACTCCCTCCCAGCCCACCCTCATTCAGGCGGCAGCCGGGGCCCAGGCAGAGGTGCAGGAACAGAAGCTTCGGTCTTTCAGCGCAGCTTTATCAACTCTAGTCTCCTGCAGATCCACGGCAGCCTCGCTGACCAGGCTGGGGCTTGGCAGGGCCGCCAGGCAGGTGCAGGGGGCAGCTCCCCAGACACCTGGGGAACCCACTGCAGCCCAGACGTGATCCCCAGGAGTGACCACCTCAGACCAGCCTCCCAGTGTGCCAGGCCCTCTGAGAGAGGAAGCCACGTTCCCAAGTCACTGGGCCACCCCAGTGCACCAGAGCTACACAGACGTGGGGGCTGGCCTTGGCTCTGCCCCCACCTCTAGTTCCGGGGCCCCGACCCGGGGGCTCAGCACCTCCAGGGCCTGGCTGCCAGGTTCCTCTGCGCCGGCGGGCAGGGGCTCAGGGTCCCCTTCGGCCTCTACTTCCTCGGTGTCACTGGCCCCACCCTCAGTGCCTGGGCCTGACACGTTGTCCTTAGAGCGGCGTAGGCAACAGTTGGTGGCAACAGCCATGAAGATCCCTGCCAGGGCCACCTCAGAGCCAGCCAGGTAGAAGATGATCTCGTAGTTCTTCAGAGCGTCCACCAGGCGGCCTGTTTGGGAGCAGTGGAAGGTAAGGGCCTGCTGGGGCCCCTCCTCTGCCTCCCTACACCCCCAGATAAAGGGCGGCACTGCCGAGCTGTTGGGGCTCATGGGACACACACACACGGTCTTTATTCATGCTCTACAGATGCAAAATCCCACCCTGGACCTCAGCTTCCTAAGTGATACAGGCCTCTGGTTAGGCACCCCCTCCACCTCCTGATTCAAGCCCCACAGTGTGCTGCGACTTGCTTGGCAGAGGGGATCTGGGGTGGGGGTGGGGAGGGACACTGGCCTTAGCTCTGCCCTCCTGGGGCCACCAACTCTTGCCCTTGCCATGTAAACTCCCAGGGCCTCAGGGCCTGGCTCAGCCCTCCCACCCACCTTCACCCACACCCCTGGCCTCCTGCCCCTTCCAGGGGCCCACGAGCAGCCCAGAATTAGCATCAGCACAGGCTGGGAGGCAGGGCTCGGGGCCAGCCCCTCCTATTCCCTTCTCTGTATTTTCGGAGGGTTCTATCACATGCACGTATTACTTTCATCCTCAGGGAAATTTTTAATTGCAAATATTTTCCCCCAAGGTGTGGTTCCTCTGTGGGTTCTACCCTCCTGGGGCATTCTCACCCCAGGTGCCTTCTCTGCCCATTAGATCCACCCAGGGTCACACCAGAAATGGAAGATGGGTCCCTGGGCTTCTGGGTGGGCTGGTTTTGTGGCTTCTGGTGGTGGCTTTGAGGGCCATCCACACACTGGCTCAGGGGCTTTGCCATTCTCACTGGGTCGGGGGAGGTGAGGCTTGATGAGGGCACTTGGCTGGCCCAGCCCTGGAGGCAGGATGGGCAGCTGACCCCATCCCAGGTGCAGCCCCTGCCTGGCGAAGGTGGCCTCCCCGCCATCACTCCACCCCACACGACCTGACCACAGCCCTCTCCTGCTCAAAGGCAGGCTCCCTGCCGTTTCAGGATAACCCAGCAACCCTGGGAAGACCCTGATGCCCAGCCCCTTTCCAACCTTACTTCCTGCCTCATTTGCGTAAGGACACTGTCCCCAAGCAACCCCCAGAGCTGTTCATGCTGTGCCCTCACCTGTGGGGCTCTGCCAAGAAGCCTTCCCTGACCACCCTCATGATGGCGATTTCCTAAGGGTGACTGGTGGTGACTCTGCTCCTGCCCCCAGCTCTGGTTCCCCAAAGACACTGTCTCTGTCCTGGTCACCCCTAGAGGCTGGGGAGACTAAAGCATTCAGATGCCATGTTTCAAAGGTGTGGGCATTTAGCATCAGGCACACCCAGGCTCTAATTCAGGTACTGCCACTTGTGCTAAATCTCTGTACCTCAGTTTCCTCATCTGTAAAATGAGGATAAGCACCTGCACTTCCCAAGGCCTTTGTGCCAACTGCGTGAGATGGCCCGCTGTCAGTGCTGGTTGGTTTCTTCCTGGCACCTTCCCTTGCTTCTCTAACCCCACCCAGAGGTGGTGGTCCCGGCTTGGGAGAGGGGCTGATTGGCCACGGAGGGAAGCCCACCCACCAGGCTGTCTCTGTGGATGAGTCCCTTCCCCCATCCCTGGAAGTTCCATCTGGGACAGGGAGGGGGCTTCCCTTAGACGCCCTCACCACCCCCTCCTCCTGCGAAGCGCACCGGCGGAGGGTGGTCCGATGAGCACAGCCACGGCCTCCACGAGCAGCACCAGGCCCAGCGCGCTGGGGAAGCGGGGCGCACCCACGGTCGCCATGAGCACCTCGAACTGCAGCGCGCCCACCATGCCGTAGGAGAGGCCGAAGGCGATGCAGAAGGCGACGAGGGCGCCGTAGGAGCGCGCGCGCGCGCTGCTCAGGTCCGTGAGCCCGTTGGCCAGCAGGGCCAGGCTGAAGAGATAGGGCACCCGCGGTCGCAGGCGCGCCAGGCCCGCCAGGGCGCCGCACGCCGGCCGCGCCACGATGTCCACGAAGCCCACGATAGATAACAGGAAGGCGGCGTCGGCGTCAGGCACGCCCGCGTCCTTGGCGTAGTTCACCAACAGGATGGCGGGCACGAAGAGACCGAGCGCCATCAGGAACTTGGTGACCGCGTACACCACGAAGGCGCGGTCGGCGCACACGGCCACGTCCAGCAGCCGCCGGCGGGTGCGGCCGCCAGGGGGCGCCTCGCGCAGGCGCAGCCCCTCGCCCTCCGCCTCCGCGTCAGCCTCGGCGTCCGCCTCGCCGGCCGCGTCCTCCGCCAGGTCCCCGGCGCCGGTCCCGCGCGGCGGTGGCCCCGGCCCGGGCGGCGGCCGCATGACCGCTCCGCACGCGCAGCAGTGCAGCAGGAGCCCGCCGAGCAGCAGGAAGCCGCCGCGCCAGCCGAAGTGCTCGAGCAGCTGCTGGCCGAGCGGCGACAGCGCGGACAGGAACACGGGGCTGCCCGCCGCCGCCAGCCCGTTGGCCAGAGGCCGGCGCCGCTCAAAGTACAGCCCCAGCATGATGAGCGACGGCTGGAAGTTGAGGGCCAGGCCCAGGCCTGCGGGCGAGGCGGCGCTGGAGGCGGCGCGGTGCGGGGCTCCCGGAGCGTCCCTCCCTAACCCCGGGCAGGAGGGAGGGGCCGGGTCCAACGGGGCGGGCAGACCCGGGAACCGATCCAGGGACTTCGCGGACCGCCCCTCGTGGGGTAACTGACAGGTCTTGCGGCCAGGATTCCCGAACCGCCCCCCACCCCGAACCGCCACGGGGGAGAGCAATGGGCGCCCTCACCTGTGAGCACCCCAGCCGTCAGGTATACTTCCAGGAGGCGCGTAGCGAAGGAAGCTAGGACCATGCCCGCTGAAGCCAGCAGCCCACCCGCCAGCATCACTGGGCGACAGCCAAAGCGGGTCACGAGGATGCTGGACACGGGGCCTGTGGGCAGGGCAGGGTCACCACCCGGTTTGGGCCAATCTCCTCTCCATATGCCCCAGATTTTGCACCTCCCAGCCCTAGAAGAAGGCCTCCGAGGAGTAATGTCATCCTCGGCTCAGGGACCAGAGAGGGCAGTGTCTGGGCAGTGTCTGTCACACAGCTTGGCTGGGACAGATCAAGGAGACAGCGCCTTGTCGAGGGGGAGGGACATTTCCTAGCCTAGAGCACCATCCCCCCATGCCCACTCCTGAGAACCTGGACCCAAAGCAAGAGGCTTCAACTCCCTTTTAATCTGAGACTTCATGTCCCCACCTGGTACAGTCTGGAATCCCCGCATCGTTCCTCCCCGACCCTCCCCCCACTGCTCCCAGGATGGGATCCCCAGCTCGTCCTCCACGCCCACAGGCGGTTAGGGGGGTTGCTTCTTTAGATCTCACTGTCCCCACCTGTAAAATAGGCGGGTGTGGGTCTGTTAGCGGGACTGGTGGGGCCCTGCGTGCTGGCCACCCTTGCAGGACAGCCACCTGCGCTGGGCTCCATGTCTGGCAGCGGTCCCCTTCCTGCCCTCTCCTCCCTCTTTCTGGTGCCAAGGTTTCTACAAGAAGGAGGGATTTCCGTGCCCGCTGATGGTCTGGGGCATGCCCAGGGTCGGGTGTCTACTAGTTGGGGATCTCGAGGGCCCAGTGGGGGCGCTGACCCGTGCCGTAGAGCATGGCCAACATGATGGAGGACACCCAGGCCGTGTCGCTGTAGCCGGCGCCGAAGTCACGCATGAGCGCGCGGAAGAAGACGCTCACGGCCTTGGGGAAGCCATAGGCGAAGCCGGTGACCACGAAGCAGGCGCCCAGCACCGCCCAGCCCCAGCCGCCGTCTGGGGGGCCCACTCCCCGTCGAGGGCCGCCAGCGCCCATCGCCACTCTCTGCGGGAGGGGGTGGGTGACAAGAGAGAGCCTCTGGGTCTGTAACCCAGAGAAGGAGGGGAATGGAGACCCACGTGGGGAAACTGAGGCACGGAGTACCCACAGGAGCCCAGCTCAGGTCATGGAGCCAGAAGGGGAAACTGAAGTGGGGACCTCACCTAAGGTCTCCCTCTGTGGTGAAGGATGAGGGGAGATAATGGTGGGTCCCACCTGAAACTTGATTTCCTGAAGGCTCCCTCTGGAGGGCACTTCTCACCTGTCAGGAACTGGCGGTGGCAGAAAGGGTGCAGGCGGGTGGAGAGCTGGCAGCCAGAGTGTGCCGGGAGGTGTGCCTCAGGAGCCAGTGTCCCCCTTGTATGTGTGAAGGTCTTGGAACAAATGGAGCAAACCCCGGGGGCGGATGCCAGCTGCAAAAGGGCCTGTGTGAGGGGGGTTTTCCTCCTTGGCCTTGCAGTATGTTCCTAATTTTTCTCAACGATTGGGAACAACTATTGTCATCGGAACATTAAGGTGGGGAGAACTACTTTTGACAGAACATGGCGGGGGAGCTGAGTTCCAGGTCATCCCAGCTTGGCCGTGGATTTGCTCCATGACTTGGGCAGGTCCCCTCTCCTGGGTGAGCCTCAGTTTCCTCACCTGTAAGATGGGTGATTGGTCGCCCCCAGGCCAACGGGGAATCTTGTGGGGAGGGGCTGGGGCTCTGTCTCCTGCTAGACAGGTGGAGACCTTAGTGGGTACTGGAAGACAGAACTTCTGCCCTCTGAACCCCTAGCAGCCCCCAACCCCTCCATACACGGAAAAGGGCTCCAAAGTCTCACTCCTGGAGCTCCCCTGGGGTTCTCTCAGCAGCCCCATGTGCCCCCATAACAGATGAGGGGGGTGTGCCTCCGGGCCAGCATGGACCATCCCAGAGCTGGGGCAGGAACCCAGGGCTCTGAGCACAGCCTCCTTCCCTCCCATGGCCCTGAGCTCCTGGGGTCTCCCTCCTGGCACTGCAATGCCGAGACCCCCTCCCCAGGGGCATCTGGGACTCTGCGCCTCCCCCACTGGGACCAGATTCTGGCTTTTCCTGCCCGTTGTCTTCTCATCACAGCTGCAGCCACTTGAGGATGGAGATGAGAGGGTGGCCCCTGGCAGCCCTCACCCCACACTCACCTGAACCTGCCTTGTGGGTCTGGGTGTCCAGCCTCACATCTCCCCAGGCCTGCAGGGAGGGGCCGCCGGGGCAGCTCCCCGGGAAGCTTACCCTGATGGGGGCTCCGTCACCAGCTTCCCACCAGCCTCTGGATCAGCCACTTGCCTAACTCCTGCCTGACGCTCCCCCTCCTGGGCCTGGGGCTTAGAGTGTTTCCCCTCCCCCACCCCACCCGGATAAGAGGCTTTGCTTAGGAGGGAGAAGAAACAGGGAGCACAGGGCCGGCCCGCCTCTGCAGTGGGGCTCCCGTACAGTCTAGGGATAGGATAGCGCTCCACCTCCTGGAGCCCCAGGCGAGGACACACAGAGCTCTGCCCAGGGGGGTCCTAGTCTGGTACTGGGGGCACAGCCCTGCCCTGGAGAGACCCCACTAGCCCTAATCACCACATTCCAGGAGGGGCTCAGTGGCTGTCCCCTGGATAAGGCTAATCCAGCCCTGAGAGGCTGGGAACGTGGGGGCGGAGGGGCCAGAACAAAGGGTGCTGTGTCCCAGGCCACCTAAATGTAACTTGCTGGTGGTCCTGGCCCTCGGCCACAGCCACCCCTCCCCCCAACTTGGAGCAGCCACTATTTCCTGGGGAACCCATGGGAGATGGAGGGATGCAGCTTGTGGAGGGGGGCACCCCCTAAAAGAGTTGGTCAATATGAGGGGCTGAGAGTGCGACGGGCCTCCCAGGGAATGACCCCCTGGACTCCATTCTCCAGGGGGTCTCCATCTCCAACCCCCTCCCCTGTCCCCCAGACCAGACACCGTAGTTCCTGCTGCCGTGTCCACTTCCTTTATTTCTCATCGTTTACAAAAGTTAAACAGGGCGCGTTTGGGGCGGGAGGGTGGTACAAGGAGCTTCTCTCCTCTGGGGCAGAGAAGCGGGAAAGAGGTTCGGGGGCAAGAGCTAGGCCCCCCAGGGAGAGTCCTGGGGCCTCTGGAGGGGAAGAAATTGTTCCCCAGTTCCTCCTGCTGTACTTTGAAGGCCCAGACGCCAGGCCAGCACCCGCGGAACTGCTCTGGCTGGGGCTGAGGTTTGGGGAAGGGCAGCCACCCCCAGCCTCAGGGTCCCACTTCTTAGATCTGCTGCTGCTGTTGCTGCTGCCACCAGCTCTGCACAGCCCCTGGGGTACACCTCGGACCCCTGATGGAGGAAGGCACCTCAGCGGATGAGGGGCGCTGAGCGGTCGTTGGTGACGGTGGGACGTAGCTTTACAGTGGCAAAGGGATTCGTGCCCCTGTAGGGAGAAAGGCTGGAATGAGGGCCCAGGAAGGCTGCTGGGCAACTGAACCAAGTGTCCATGTCCTGTCTCCTGCCCCCACCAGGTCACCTCCACCCACCCCCAGCAATGGGGCTCTTCTGACCCCCGTGTGAGGACTCACCGCGGGAAGAGCTCTGGCGGGTGCTGTTCCCAAGACATAAGTTTCTGCAGTGGGGATGGGGAAGGGCTGGTTTGCTGGGGAGAGGGGCAGGTGAACCCCTCCCACCAGGGACCAGAAGCCCCTGCCATTCCGAGCTCCTGGTGAACGAGACCCTGGCATTCTGAAGCCCAGAATGCTGTCGGGCCACAGAAATGAGAAACCTCTGGGCCAGAGTACCACCTCCTAGGACTAAACCCCCAGGATGAGAATGGGTGAACCTATGGGGAGGTGCCCCCCTGCCCCAGGGTCCTCCTTGCCAGCCCCAGCCCATGGGCCCCGGGGAGGGGGGAGGAGAAGCCTTGAGTGTCCCCCCAGACACCTGGGCTACAGACCCTGAGACAAAAGCTTTCCCCCACTCTCTACCCCAGGCTCAGACCGCACCTACCCCTCTCTGCACAGGAGGGCAGACTGAGGCTGGCGAAAGGGTCCCCTGCCAGACAGCCAAGGACAGAGCAGGTTCCTGGTCTCCTGCTTCCCTGCCCACTGGATGCCCTGGGGGTGAGGACAGGCTGGGGGCTCACCTTGACATCACTGGCCGCCCCCATGCTGCCCACGCTGCTTCGGCGGCTTCCGGGCAAGGGTGTAGGTGCAGGGCTGGGAGCGTGACTTGGCACCCGGCTCGGGGTGCGGGATCGAGACTGGCCATCCCAGTACTCCGAAGACGCTGTG
The DNA here is from genome assembly GCA_004363605.1 of Indri indri. Lineage (NCBI taxonomy): Eukaryota > Metazoa > Chordata > Mammalia > Primates > Indriidae > Indri > Indri indri. The sequence goes on from RJWJ010017948.1 coordinate 15,499, forward strand.
GAGTTGCCTGGCCGGTCCAGGAGGTCGTCTAGGCTGTGGCTGCCCCGGAGTGGGTAGGACCTGAGTCCGGAGAAAGGGGGTCAGAGGGCTGTGGGCGCTGCTGCACCCGAGCCCACCTGCTGGGCCCCTGGGCATCTCCAGCCTCCTCCTTGCGCCTGGGTGAAAGGCGGCCATGGCTTGAGGGAGGTCCTGAGACGAGGCAGAGGGATGGACTCAATGACCATGGGGTAGGGAGATGGGGTCTCCCGGAGCGTGGCTCTCCAGGGGCTGGGCCCACTCGAGACTGTACCTCACAGATGCCTCCCTTGGTGGGCAGGGACACCCCCGACTGGAGTCCCTGGCCCTGCCCCACCCCTGATTGCTCAGGTACCTGGAAGGTAGCTCGTTCCCAGGGTTCATGGAGGTCATGGGGCTCAAGGGGGCCATGGGGTTCACGGGCACCTCCTCCAAAGGCTTCACATAGGCCTCGGGGAACCAGCCGCACCTGTGGGACAGAAGCAGAGGGTCCTTTAAGCAGGCCCAGTGATCAACAAAGACCAAAACAATCCCAAGCAGGTCAGATGATTACTGTGCACTGCTGTGTGATCCAGGGCTGTGTGGACAGTAACTCAGTCAGTCTCATGAAGGAGGTCTTTGCCGCCATTCAAGGCCTTAAAGAGTCTGACCCTAACTCACCTGTCCAGTCCCATGTCCCACCAGGGGCTGGGGCAGCTTGGGGAGGGGGAAGCAGAAGTCTGAGAAGGAAAGCAAGGACACAGTGGCCCGCTTCATTCCCTGCTCACGAGCACCACCATGGGCCACGCACACAGAGCAGGACACGGTCCCTCCTCCCCTGAAGCTCCCAGCCTGGGGGAGACAGACCCACAACTGCTGATTACAAGGCAGGGTGCTAAGGGAGTCAACAAAGGGCGGGGGGACCACAGGCAACGGCAGGAGCCCAGAGGAAGGACACCCGAGCCCCAGGGTACCTGACTTCAAATCCAGCGCTCTTTCCACCTCACCCCTCTACCCAGGCTGGTCCCAGGTGATCTTCACCCAGAGCTCTTAGCCCGCACCCCTGCTCCGCAGCAGTCCGTGCCTGCTTTTGGATTCTGCCCAGGCTGGGGTCTCATGACTTCAGAGCCCGGGTGTGGGGAGGGCAAGAAACTGTGTGGCTCCTGACATCTTTCCAGACTCCACAGAGCCCATCGGATTCTTGCGGAACACCTGGGAAGGTGTTCTCCAAAGAGCTGCCTTAGACCCCAAATAACCCAATCAGCAGCATCCTCACCTCAAGGTAACTGGAAGCTATTTCATCTCAAACCGGCATAACAGAACCATTTCAGTATGTTGACTTCTGCTTCACCTTAAGGTGCCGACTCATGATAAAATGTGCCATTTTTCCTAACCTATGAGTCACAGAACGAATAATGGTGTTCCCAGGGACGCGATGTGGGAGCACTGGTCTAGGTTTGTCATCAGGCCCCCAGGAAGGTTGCTACACACCTGTTGTCTGATGGGGGTCTGCAAGGTGGGCATTCCAGGGGCAGGTGGTGTCCCTGTCCTCGGTCTCTCCCCACTGACCCCCTTCCATTCCAGGTCCATGTGGTCACCTGCCCAGCCATGGACCTTTGCACCTATGAACCCCCTCCATGCATCACCCATGCCCCCACTCACCCATCTGTAACCCACATGGGCAGCTACCCAGGGGCCGCCCATCTCCCGTGTGTCCACTAATCCACCCCTCACCCCTCACCTCTCCTATCACCCATCAGTGATGTGCAATCCTCCCATGCCCCCAATCACCCAGTCAGTCCCCCATCTATGCACCCACCTGTGTGTCCACTCATACAAACATGCACCCTCCTACCCACACGCCCACCCTCAGCCACCTGTCCTTCATCTGCTCAGCCGCAGGCCCACCCTCCGTCAGAGCCCCTGGCTGCCTCCCCTCTCACAAAGCAGGACGCACAGCAGGTGCTCAATCAAGGTGTTTCCTCCATAATGTTCCACTCTCCTGGGAGAACCTGCCCATCCCCCCTCCTCTGCCATCTCTCAGAGTAACCCTGAACTTGGTGAGGATGCTCTTCCTACGCCCAGGGAAGGGATGAGGAAACTGAGGCAGAGTGTGGGCAGCGGGAGGAAAGGAGAGTCGTCTGGAGCCCTGGGGGAGGTCTCAGTCGGGGCTAGAGCCCCAGCCCCTGGGGCTCCTTCCCACCCACCCTGCACCCCAAGTCTCCCACTCACGTGGACGAGCCCTCCAGCTTGCCGTAGAGCCAGCCGTTCTGGGCCTCGGGCACTAGCACCTCCACGACGTCTCCGGCGGAGAAGCGCAGCAGCGTGTGGTTGGCGCCCTCCGAGTGGGATACCAGGGCGCGGACCCTCCTGGCGCCCCCGCCGCCGCCCGAGCGCTCGCCCAAGGAGTTGGAGCGCGAGCACTGGGTGCCGCTGGCGTAGAGCGAGGCTGCAGGGCGGGAAGTTCTCCCTCGCGTCTGCCCTCGCTCCCTCCTGCTGCAGCCCCGCCCAGACCCTCTCCCCCGCCCCGCTCTCCGCGCTCCGGGGCTCGGGGCACTCACTGGCCGACGGCGTCCGGGGCAGGGACCGGCGGTCCGGCTCCAGCTGAGACGCGGCCCTCGCGTCGTTGGGCTCGGGGCCGTAGGAGCCGGAGCCGTGCCGGCTGCGCGGGGAGCTGAACTCTCCGAGAGGCCGCTGGGGCTGCGAGGGGAGACGGGCAGGGGAGGGTGGGGCGGCGAGGGCGGGGGCCGCGCCTAGACCAGCCCCCACCCCCAGTCCCAGCCGTCGGCGTAGGGGTTCAGGGGCCGCCGGCCCAGCCACCACGGGGGCGCCGAGGCCGCGCCGGGGCGGAAGGGCGGGCCGGGGGGCGCAGCGTAGAGCGGGAGCCTGGGGGGAAGGAGGCTCCAGGCGGAGGCCCTCAGGCTCCAGGGCCCCGCGGGGGGCGGCGGGGGCGCGAACGGCGGCGGGGCCCCCCAGGGCCTCACCATGTCCAGGCGGGTGGGCGTCAGGCGGCCCGAGGGGTAGGGCGGCCCCAGCACTGGGCCCAGCAGGCCCGGGGAGTGCGCGCGCGATGGGCTGCGGCTGGCGTCCGACTGCTCCTTCCACAGCAGCACGCGGTTCTGCAGCATCCCCCGGGCCTGGCGGGTGGGGGCGCAGGGGTCAGCCAGGTCCCCGCGGCTCCCCAATCCTGGGGACTCAGAAATGGCACTCTAGACCTGAGGACTCGGGCCGCGAGCCGGAAGGTGCCAAAAGACTGCTGTGGTGTCACTTTGGGTCAGCTCACCCTCCGATCCCCGCCCCCCCCCCACGACCACTTTTGTCAAAGGCCCCTCAGTTTTCCTTGAGGGGCTTCCCCTGAGCCCCTCTCAGTCTGTGTGCTTTGGGTGGGGCTGTCCACACTGCCCAGCTAAATTAGGGGTAGAACCCAGGCCTGGCCACGCAGGTCCTCCCCATTCTCCTGGCTGCAGTGATGGGCTCAGGGATGGCACTTAGCCAAAAACTGTGACCAAAGAACCCAATCTCATTACTGACCCTGTAACACCCTGGAAAATACATGCCTTCACCTCATGGGGTTTGCTAAATAGGCAGAGTGAAACCAACTAAATAAAACTAAGCAACAGACCGGTGGGAAATTTCTGATGACATTATTTGTGCTCCTGGATCCAGCTATATCTGAAACCCTTCCACTTCCCAGTTAACTATGTAATAATACCTTTTCTGTTTAAGACAGTTTGAGTGATTTTCTAAAAGAGGCCTTTCAAATACAATTTTCCAGTTCATCCCTGTAGTCTACATAAATATGTCTTTCTAGTATCCCCAACACACAAGCATCTACCTCGGCTCGAATACTTCCAAGGACAGGAAACTCGGCAGCTCAGCACACAGCCTATACCAGCTTGCAGTGGAGGGGGGAGGGACTTTTAATGTTCAACGTGCTGTGTGTACGAATCGTTTTTATTTCCTGTATTTCATGATGCTCTGACATCCTGGGGACTTGCTAATCCTGGAGAGACTGCCCCTCCCAGGGAGAGTAAACGGCTTGCTACAGAGCACACCCTTTGCGTGCAAACCAACTGATCCAAAGCCCATCTCTCCAGCCTCCTTTATCTATTAATAACTCTCGCACACTGAGCCGTTGTTTACTCTGCCCTAAATCACCCCAGGACCAGGTACCAGAAAACTAGAAACTACGTCTATAGCCCAGAGCCCGCTGAAACTACGCAAACTGTCTGACTCTAAACTCGCTCAAACTCGCCTACCCAGTCCTTCCCATGGAAACCAGAGCAGCGGTTCTGGGCCGTGCTCTCCCCAGCTCGTGCTGCCTCTGCACTAACCCTGCTATTTCCCCACGTGGCCCTGCGTCGGCAGGGCGCATCCCCTTTCCTTGGGGACTGTGAGTAATAAAACCTCTTTTAATGTCTCTGTGTTGTCACTCAGTGGCCTCTACACATCAAAACCCTGTGTTCTCCAGCTGTAAAGGTCTCTCCCTTTTCTTTTCAGACACCCCCTCGCCCAAGGCCTGGCTCAGGACTGTCATCTTAGGAATGAGAAGAGCTTCCCTTTATTGAGCATTTACTCTGTGCCAGGCCCCGTGGTGAATGGCTTATCTGCACCATCTGCCCTGGGCGGTAGATGCAATCATTATCGCCATTTTACAGAAGATGCTGAGGGTCAGAGAAGTTACGCTAAGTGGCCGGCTCCAGGAAGCAGGGAAGCGGCTTGTATTCGTCTGTCTTTGGAGCCTCCTCTGACTACACCTTTCAATGCTTTCTCCCTTGAACCTGGCCCGGCTGCTGAAACCCTTCTAGCCGTCTTCAGGCAGCAATTACAGAAAGTCTCAGAGCCTCACATGATGGGAGCAACTAATCCAGCCGGTCACTAAGTGGACATTCCCTCTGTTTCCTTGCAGAAATTAATTAGTAAAGTAGAACAAAGACAAAACCCCAAAGGCCTTTGTGCGCTTGTTTTGGAGGCAGTAAGTAGTAAAGGGACAGCATTAGGTTCTGTGTATCACTTTTTTAAAGGGATTTGTGTCTAATTTGAGAACACTGAGTGGCGAGCACCTGCCGGGGTATCAGAGGGTTCTGGGATAATGACCACAGCACCAAGTCCCAGCCTGGACAGCGCTCAACTTCCCTGGCTGCCCTCAGCCCTGCCCCAGGCAGTTTGGCCAGTGGGTGGGAAGAAACACTGGACAGGGTTTCAAAACCATAGAGGAGATCATGAGAGAATTTAAAAAAATATTTATGAAATGGAAAAGCAATTCTAAGGATGACACAAGATCCATAAACTCTAAAAGAAAAGACTCATAAACTTGACTAAATAAAAGTAATTTTTCCCACGGCTAACCCTATTATAACAAAGTCAAATGATAAATGGCAAAAATATTTGCAACTCATATAAAGAGCTCCTACAAATTAATAAGGAAATGGAGAAGAAGATACTGATATGTCACAGTAAAGAAAATCAAATCGCTCTAAAACATGACAAGATGTCAATCTCACTTGTAAGACAAGTATGGGGTAAAACTACACTGAGATACAATTTTTACCTGTCTGATTAGCCAAGATTAAAAAGTTTGCTCACACACTGTTGTCAAGGAGTGTGGAAACAGAATCTCACCCACTGCTGATGGAAGTGTAAACTGGTACAACCAATGCCTATGTTCTTGGACTAACCAATTCCATTTCTAGGAATTTATCCTGGAGATAAACTTGCACAACTGCAGTAAACCCAGAGAAGCTAAGGGTGAGGGAGGAAGGCATATTATTGACTAGACTTGGACTCGATTATTGAAGATGAAGAGAAAGACACCTTAGTGCCCAGGCACTAACAGTTCTTTATCTTGTAACTATGCAATCTTCTTATAAATATAGTAACAAGAAAATATTTATGCTTAGCTATCTTAGGAGTTAGATCTTGGATGTTCTAAAGTCCAGCTGGGTTGGACAACATGCTACCTGTTCCCCATGCATAGGGGAAGTCTCACTGTTCCACCCACACCTCCCTCCTGAGGGGCAGTCACCCACATGACGTAGTCAAGAGAGTGATGGTCAGCTCTTAAAGTTGGAGGGTGACTGTTCAGGACACAGGCAAAAAGGAGTTTCCTTCCAAAGAAGATATATAAATAGCCAGCCAGCACATGAGAAGATGTCCAAGATCACTAGCCATCAAGGAAATGTAAATCAACACCACAACGAGACACCACTTCATGCCCACTGGGATGCCTATAATCAGAAAGTCAGGTATTAGCGAGATGTGGAAAAATTGGAACCCTCACAAACTGCTGGTGGTCATGTAAAATGGTACAGCCGCTTGGGAGAAGAGTCCTCCAATGGTTACACAGAGTTACCACATGGCCCAGCAATTCCACTCCTATATCCCCAAGAGAAATGAAAGCATCAAAATTTGCACACTGTGCATTTTGTTCAGGGTGTTCAGGGCAGCATTATTCATAACAGCCAAAAAGTGGAAACTGCCCAGGTGCCCACCAGCTCATGAATGGGCAAATAAAATGTGGTTTATCCAGACAATGCAATATAATTTGGCAATAAAAAGGAAGCCAGTCATAAAAGACCACATCTTGTATGATTCCATGTAAGGGAAATGTCTAGAACGTGCAAACCTACTGAGACAGAAACTAGATTGGTGGTCGCTTAGGGCGGGGGATGGGAGGATTGGGGAGCGAGAGCTAAGGGGTACTGTTTTTTGGGGGGCAGAGTAATAAAAATATTCTAAGCTTGATTGTTGTGAAGCATGCACAACTCTGTGAATATACTACAAACATGGAATTGTAACTTTAAATGGATGAATTGTATGGTATATGAATTATATCTCAATAAAATTTTTTTAAAAAAGAAGTTGCTTTTCTCTGGAAGATCATTTCTCCGGGGGAGGGTAAGGGATGAGAAAGCTGAGACTGGGGTGGATGTGGTGGTGACAGTGGGCAGATGTCAGCCTCAGCCGAGATCAGTCACTGCATCCGGCCGTGTCCACCTCTGCTCAGCACCAGATGGTCCCTGGGTCCAGATGCAGAGACTTGGGGAGGGCCTGGCAGGGGTAAGAAGCCTGAGCCAGGGAGGCTGTTGGCGCAGCTGACTAAGCAGGCAGGCTCCTGAATGGTGGCTTTTGTTTTCATCTCTGGGGGGAAAAGGGCAGAGGCAGACCCCAATTTCATCAGGATCCTGCACACGCCAGGTCTCAACCTTGTGAGGTGGGACTTACTTCCCTCCTTGCCAGATAAGAAAATGAAGCCCACAGACACGAAATCACTTGCTAGAATTTGCAGCCAGGGTACAGGGAGGTTGGGAAACCACACACGAGTACGAAGAAACAGAAAGTGATGGGAAAGCAATGAGGCTGGGGGAGGGGAGGGGCTTCCGGAGGGGAGCTGGTGGGGAGGCCAGGGACCCACGCTCAGACACGAAACGGAGCCAGGCCTGGCACGGCACCTGGCCTTAAAAAATATTTCCTCAATAAATGAACGCATGACAAATGCAGGGACAAAGTTATCGATTTGTGAGGGAATGGAGGGAGGATGGTGTCTCCATGTCCCTGGCCTCTCCTCCTGCAGATGCCATCGGCCCCTTCCCCTGAGGGGTCAACCGCTAGCCTAGGTCATGCAGGCGGGCAGGTCCACGTTCCAGGAGGGCAACTGCGAGGCTTTGGCCCCTCCCTGCTGGACCGTTACGGAGCAGAGCAGGATGGAACTTGGACCACGGCTGGCCTGGCCGGGGTCTGAGGACCTGCAACGGAGAGGCCAGCAAGGACAGGGACTTGGGGGCCCAAGCAGTGCGGCCTGCAGAGACATCTGGTAGGGCAGCACTGAGTGTCCCTTCTGAGTGTGGCCTGGGAGGGGCTGCTGGCTTTCCTGAGCTGCAAGAACCCATAGGCTTGGGCTGCTGCTAGCCCATAGGGCTCCTCTATGCAGTTAGGGACAGATGTGCCCTCTGGGTGGACAGAGCCTGATGGGCACACATTTGGTGAGAGGAAGACCTCTTTGCACAAAGAAAAAGTGTTCCTTTCTGTGGGCAAACACGGTCTGCACCAGTGTTCAGTTTGCAGAGCAGAGCACAGTCCCTACTCTCAACCTGGCGCCCTTGTGCAGTACGCAACCTGCATAACCTTCCCTAGCAGCCCCATCGCAGCAGTTTTCCCCATGGGCAAGCTAAGTTAACTCCTACGCCTCTGACTGAATGAGAACTGGTGCCTGTAACAGGGAGATCTGGAACAGAGTAGGGTCCTCCCTTTGCCACTGTGGAGGACTGGCCCCTGGACAACTAGACAAGGCAGCCCCTGGTGGAGAGATTGCTCCATTCCCTGCTCCCACATTTGCCAGCGCCGCTGCCTGAGGCCCTTGCAGCTCAACAACCCAGACTGAGAGGCCGTGGGGGGCAAAGGAAAGAAGTAAGACAACTGAGAGGTCCAGTTCTGAGACTAGAACCCCGCAGGCCACCATGGCTGGGAGATGCAGGTAACAAGCCTCCCGAGGCTGCATAACAAAGCCCTTCTTAATCAGACAGAGCGTGACTTTAAGATTGAAAATGGAACAGATGAACCAAGAGACGATGGACTTGTTAAGAACGGCGGCATCGGTGGCCTGACAGGTCAAAGGGGAGAAATGTCTCAAATGTGGAGCAGGAATAAGGGACACAGGCGTGGTGGGGGAGGAGGGCATAGATGCGGAGGCTCCGTGACCGGAGTTCCAGAACGAGGAAAAGGAAAGATGGTTGAGGGGTAACAAAGAACGAAACAGAGGAAGAAAGACGTGAGCCTGCAGCCTGAAGAGCAGTGACCGAGGCACTCATCAACGTGCCACCTGGGCAACTTCCTGAGTCCCAAGGGTACAAAGAAAATCTCCAAGCAGCCATGGAGAAAGAGCCAGTTACTACGAGGGAAAGGACACAAACCAGCGCCAGACTTAGCACAGGGCGCTAGCACACGGGGGAGATCACCGTGGGCCACAAGAGAAAAGGCCTGTGGCCCTGGGGCCCTTCAGCGAGCCACGATCCCAGTCACCAGGCGGGGTGGAAGCCAGCTGTCCGCAGACACGCAAGGATGCGGACAGCGCACCCGCAGCAGCTGCTCATGAAAGTTCTCTAACCACACCGACCCATCGAAACAGACACATCAAGGCAGTGGGAGATGAAAAGCAGTGAAACAGCGGCGGCAGCGTCTCTGCTCACGTGTGTGGTGAGCCAGTAGCAGAGGGTGGCGGGGCACTGGGCGGTGGTGATACACGTCATCTAAGTAAAGTTGCTTGAAATACAAGGGCCGTGCTGCAAAGAGAGGACGAGTGAGGGTCTGGAACTATTGGCAAAACCAAGGGGGAGATGGGAGGCTGAGGGAGGAGTAAAAGGTTTGCAAAGGCCTCATCTCAGACTAGCAGGGAGGGCAGGAAAATATTTCTCAAGGTCTCATCCTAGGGGCTGGGGGGAGCGACAGACTGAGCAGTGTGTGTGTGTGTGTGTGTGTGTGCGCGCGCGCGCGCGCGCGTGTGTATGTGTGTGTGTAGCCAGGTGGAGCTGGCATTTTTTGGAAAGTTAATAGAAGATATGTGTGTGATTATGAGGGTCACAAAGTGAGGTTACCACAAGTGGAGAGAAAGTAGTAGAATTTCCAAATTAATAAGGGAAAGGAGGAATGTATAGCAACTCAACCAAACTGACAAGAATGAGAATGGGAGAAAAAGAGGAAATGACAATGTAAAGGCAGCTAGCTCAAGTTATCTAGAAGGAATAAAACCCAGGTATATTACGTTAAATGGGAATGGGCTGGATTCCTCCTCTAGTAGAGGACATAGACTGTCAGATTGGTCAAAACCTGAAACTTAGCTATATGTTAGTAACAAAAATCATACTTAACATACAGAGATAAGCAAAGTGAAGAGAAAGTAGGAAGAGCAATATTAATATCAGGCAAAGTGGAATTAAAAGCATCAAACTTGATTAAAAGACACATTAAGTACATAAATGACAATATTTACAGAGAAGGTATAATAGTCATAAACCCCAACGCACCAAACAACATGGCAGCTAGATTCAGAAAGCAAAATCCATTAGAAATCCAATGAGAAATGAGACCATCTGACTGGTCTAGCAAACAGAACAAAACAAGAGTATGGAGGATTTCAGTAATATGATAAAGTTAATAGACAATAACTGAATAAACCTATCAATTACTGAATTTGTGAATGGCGAGAATATACGTGCAGGAATAAAAAAATGGTCCATACATCAATGAATAAATGCATCAATTAGTGAAGGCATGCAAAAATGAACAGAATCATGAATGAATAAATGAGTGTATGCAGTGATACAAACAAAAAAGTGAATAAACAAAGAAATGGATGGACAGAGTGCCATAAAATAAATTTCTACAGAGAGAAAGGAAGGAAGGGAAAAGGGAAGAGGGAGGGGAAAGTCCTGTGCACAGCCAGCTCGGGAAGGGCGCGGCCCCCAGCCCCAGCTCACCCGGCCGAAGAACTGCAGGAAGGTGTTGGAGAGCAGCAGGTGCTTCTCAGCCAGGAAGCGATAGCGCCGCTTCTCCTCCAGTTCAGCCGCCCGCTGGCTCTCAGACACGAAGGCCTGCATCTGCGCGTGCAGCCGGTTCACGCTCTCCTGGGGGAAACAGGGCTCTGGCAGGGGGCCTCCTCCCATGCCCACAGGTGCCAGCTGTTCAACCCCCACCACGTCCTTCCTACCCGCCTCCTCCCGGAGCCCTGCCCTGAGCACCGCCTGTCCCAGCTCCTGAGCCTGCACCCCCATGGGCACCCACATCCTTATGAGCCTGGGCCCTGCGTCCCCCTGGCCTGGGCACTTCTCACAGGCAGAGCTGGTGTCTGAGCCATCGCTCTGTCCCTGGCACCCAGCGCACAGGCCTGAGCACAGAGGTGGGGCCCAGGGAGGCCGGTTTAGTGAAAAGGCGAATGAGTAGATTAGTAACCCCTGCTTGGGAGGGAAGGTTCTGAAGAGGGAGACATGAGTTACCTAAAGGAAAAGAGCCAGAGGGTGAATCCATGGGTTTGGGTTTTGGAGACAGAGGTCAGCATGGGGACCTGGTCTCGAGGGGAGGGACTGGCCTTGGCCGGGTGGGATATCTCTGCCTGGCAGGAGGGAGGGGAGGGTGGCGGGGCAGCTGGTGATGGCACCTTTGCCACCGTGTTCAGGAGCAGCAGGACTGACGGCTCAGTCTCCTCGGTGAAGTAGGGGGCGGGTGGTGCTGGGCTGTAGGAGAGGCCTGGGGACCCTGGGTGAGGCCAGAAAGCCACAGAGCAAGGAGCGGTGCTGGGGGTGGCCCTGAGGGCTAGCAACAGCCACCCCGCCAGGGCCTGGCTGGCCTCTCCAGCTGTGCTCACCACCGCTGGGCTGGTGCTGGGTGGGGGATCTCGGGGGAATTTGGGGTTCCCCAGAGCCCAGTCTTGCCCTGAGACATGCGGCACCCCCACCCCACCCCGCCCCCGGCCCTATACCTTCATCTCCCGAGCGTTCTTGTCCCTCTTGCGCTCCAGGCGCCACAGCTCAGACATGCACTTCTCCAGGTTGGCGGCTCGGTGGTGATACTCGATCTCATAGTGCTGGCGGCTGTCCTGGGGGAGGGTGGAGCGGGAGGGAGATCCCCCCACAGCAGAGAGCTCAGGACACCCACTCCAGGGGTCAGAGCCCTGGATGGGGACAGGGGACTCAGCTGGGAACATGCATAACTTGCAGCCAGTTACTGCTCAGCACTGGCCTCTGTGTGCCCATCTGTCAAATGGGGAGAGCTGGTCCTGCCCAGGCCTGGCCGGGGCTGAGGTGGGGAGGCCAGACTCACCTTGATGAACTGCATGTCCAGCTTGGTGTTCTTCTCCATGTGCTGCAGCAGGTCTCCGTGGAATTTCTGCACCTGTGTGGAATGCAGGGTGGGCAAGATCAGGGCGTTTTCTTGCACTTTCTCTCACAATACCCTGCCCGCTACACTCCCACATGCCGCTTGTGGGAGAAACAGGGACAATGAGAACAGCTGGTTGGAGGGAGGATTAAATGGTTAAACACACAAAACACTTAGTGCAGTCCCTGCTCAAAACACACCCTGGATAGATGTGTGAAGTTCTGGTTCTTATTTTTAGTCTTAGTCTGTGCTTTGAGTACGTCACTGTCATTCTCTCTGCCTGGAATTTCCTACCAATCTTCCAATGCCAGCTTCCTTGCCCCCTCTGCTGGGAGGCCTTCCTGACCACTCCTATCCGCAGGCAGAATCCATCGCTCCCTCGTTTTGGCTCTGGAATGTGTGCACAATTGTTTGTTCATTGTTTATTCCTCCAGCCGTGTGATAGAATTTATTGCTGGACCTCCGTTCCCAGTCCCTTGGAGCTGCTGTGGGCATGAACCCAGTCGGGTCCACCTCTGTGTCCTCAGCACCACAGGCAGGGCAGGGCCCAGCAAAACACACAGAGCTATTGAGGCCTTAGACGGGCATGGGAGGTGGCAGGTTCCCATGGCCAGCGGGAAGCAGGTATCTGACCACCTGGAGAGGACAGGGAGGGCTGCCAGGCTCGGGCCCAGAAGAGCCGCATCCTAGTTCTGGTTCTGCCTCCCATTTGCTCTGTGGCTTTGGACAAGTTGCTGTCCCTCTCCGGGCTCCGGATGCCACATGTGTAACAGGAAAGGCTTGAGCAGATGCTCTCTAAGAACCCAATGAGCTTCAATTCTGTGGGCCTGGGCGGTCCCTTGGTCCTCCATGACCCCTCCATCAGCTTTCACATTGCTGGGGAGTCGGGCCTAATTCCCTCCAGCTGCACTCTCTGTCCTTGGGCTCAGGCCGCACAGGAAACAAGAGGAGCTTCCCCCGCCCTCAGACACCCGTGGGGCCCTCGCACCTCTGCTTAGCCTGTGTGTCTATGCACCCTTCCCCGCAGCGGAGCCTGCCTCCTGCCCCAGGGGTCCCCACACTTAGCTGCAAGACCTCAGTCCCGTGGGGCTAGGGGCTTGCCCAGAAAAGGAATGCTGGTAATCTCCTCCCAGTATGCAGAAAAAAATCAGTACATTATAAAATTTCCAAAGTTTAAGTCTTTCTCCCATGATTATTTCCAAAACCTTGGCAACCACTGGTCTGCAAGGGAGCTGCAGGGTGCCTCCTTGGTACTGTCCATACCCTGAAACCTGTAGCTGCCAGTGTGTGTGTGTGGAGGTGTCAGTGCTAGGAAGGAGGTGCCACACAGGTATGCATAATCGCAGAAACAGCAGGTAGATGTTTCTACCCCATGGGGGGCTGCTTTCTGCTGGATCCAATAGAAAGAAGCCTCCCCAACCCTGCACTGGTGTGAGCCTCACAGTGCTGCCCCCTGAAATTTCGTGACCTCGCTTGTAAAGAGACAGCCCAAGATTTCTGTTCAAACATGATCCACGTGTTCCCGAACATCCCCACTTCCTACAAAATGGTCCAATATAAACAACAGGGCTTATCGGAGATACGGGGCGGGGTAGACCCTCAAAACCCAGGCAAGTTTGTAAGCAAAGCACTAATAAAGACGGTGAATGGGACCCGGAGAGATTGCCTTGAACCACACCGAAAGCTACAGAAAATATTCTAAATGCACAGAACCGACAGAATGGACACGCAGAGAACGCCTCAATCACAGCAGGGCTGGCCTGCAGAGACAAGGGTGACACAGGAGGAAGCGGAAGCTGAGCCAGGGGCTGTCACGACAGTGGCACAGGATGTGGACCACCTGCCCTGGGAGCCCAGGAGCCCTGGGTGCAGGAGCTCTCCTAAGACGTCCCTAAAATACAGCCTAAAGGCCTCTTGCTGTCAACACAGCAGACAAGCTGGGCTCCTTCCTTTCCCGCTAATTCTCTCCAGCCTACCCTGCTCCTCTTGCCAAGGAAAAACCGCTTAGGAACAAGCTGACTTGTCATGTGATATTGTCATGTGACATTGTTGCTTTTGCTTCTAATCGCACGGGAAGAGGCGCACGATGGAAATGCGCATGTGAGGACAGCCACGCTGTGATTCTTCCTGTGGTCGCGGCTTGGCTGTGATTGACAGCGCAGCAGAGGACACAGACCAGGATGCCCCTGGCAGGTGGGCCCAGGCATCACTGGGCTAATGGAAAATCTTGGTCAAGCGCCTGAGGAAACAGGTCTATTAAGAGGTTGATACCTGAAGAAAACCTCGAGCTCTTGCTGTGGGGAGACCAGAGGACTGTCTGTACGTAGCAGGTGGCTTCTGACACTGGGACATCACCACCGCCAGGGCAGGCTGAGGAAGTCCCAGCACAGTAGATTCCGCCCTCTGCATCCCCGCCCGGGACACACACTCCACTGAGGGTCCCATGAGCCCTCCCACACAGAAGCGCAGGAAGCTGAGAGCGGACCCCGCGGTGGCACCACGCGCTGTAGGCTCCATGGATACAGCGATCCCAGCGACTCTCAAGAAGTCCTTTTGCCACCTGGGCAGGAAACCCCTTGAAAAAACTGCCTCTCTGAGTTGCCCCATTCCTCCTCCCCTTCCTCTTGAACTGCAGATAGTCAGGCTGTTTTTCCATCACACCAACAAGACTGTTTTGTCGAAATCACCACGAGGCCTCCACGTTGCTGAATCCCATGGTCAATTCTGAGGACTCTGACTCCTGCTGTCAGCGTCATGACTCTGCTGACGGTTCTCTCCTCCTTGAACGGCCTCCTGTCCTCGCCTCCAGCTCAGCCCCTCTGCCCAGGCCACCTCCTCCCCAGCTGCTGACTCCGCCTCTCCTCCCTGATCCCTCGAGGGTGTCCCTAGGGCTCAGGCCTCAGACCTCTTTCCTTCTCTATCCACAGCCTTGTGAGCTCATCCAGGCCGCACGCTGACAGCGCCCAGGTGTGTTTACCAGCCACGACCTTGCCCTCAAACTCGGGCCTCGTACATACAACTGACTAGTCCACATCTTTGGCTGGTTTTCCAAAAAGCACCTCGGCTAATGGCAACTCCACCTTTCCAGCTGGTCACGACACAACCTTGGCACATCCTTGACCTCTTTCTTTCACACCTGACATCAATCCCTCAGACAATCCTGTTGGCTCTTCCCTGGGTCTGATCTCTCCTCAACACCACGCACCGCCCTGCTGCCGTTCCCTAAACCCAGGCATCCCACTCCCATGTAATTGCAGCCGCCTCCTCACGGGCCTTCCCGTCCTGCTCTGCCTCTGGCTCTCTGGCCCTGGTGATCTGTTCTTAGTACACGTGCCACATCATCCTACTCTGTCAAGCAGTGAACAACTGTAATATTGTCTATGGCATTCACAATGCCTTCAAAACATCACATACCTAGGAATAAATCTATCAAAAGATGTGCAAGATTGCTATGCCGAAAATGACAAAACATTGTTAAGAAAAATAAACAAATGGAGAGATATACCACATCCAAGGATCTGAAGACTCAATATTGTTAAGATGGCCGTGATTTACAGATTAATGCAATCCCTACCAAAATCCCAGCAGGCTTTCTTGAACAAACTGACAAGCTTATTAATGCTATAATTTATATGAAAATGCAAAGGATCTTGAATAGGCAAAACAATTTTGAAAAAGAAAAGCAAAGTTCTTAGACTTCTCGATGTCAGTACATACTATAAAGTTACTGTAAGTCATACATGTGACACTGGCGTAAGGACAGACAGATACACCAACAGAACAGAGTGCAGAGCCCAGAAATAGACCCACGTATATGTGACAAATCAACTTTTGACCAAGACATCAAGTCACTTCGATGGGTCAAGGAAACTCTTTTTAAAATGGTGTTGGAACAACTGAACATTCGTACAGGAAAAAACAAACCCTGACTCCATCTTGCTTCATTCACAAAAGTATAAACATATGAGATGGATCACAGAAATAAATGTAAAGCCCAGAATATAGAGTTTCCAGAAGAAAACTTAGGAGAATATCTTTGCCATGGGGTAGGCAAAGATTTCTTGGATAGGACACAAGCACGAGCCATTCACAAAAATTGCTAAATTGGGCTTCATAAAAATTTAAATTTCTGCTCACCAAAGACAGACACTGTTAAGAAAATGAATATACAAGCTACAGATTGGGAAAAAATATTCACCATATATATCTGACAAAAGACTCATATCTTAACTGTATAAAGAAATCCTATAAGTCAACAATAAGTATATAACCCAATAAAAATGAGTAAAACACTAAACACCACATAGATGAAGATGTCCAGATGTCCAGCAAGCCCATTAAAAGTCATTAGTCATCAGGGGTATCCAAACAAAGCCACAGTGAAACGCCATTCCATACCCCCCAAATGACTAGAATGAAAGAGACTAACGACACGCAATGTTACAAGGACGGACAGCAACAGCAATTTTCATCCATTGCTGGTGGGGATGCAGAATGGTACAAGAACCTTGGAGAACTCTCCGGCAGTTTCTTATAAAGCTACGCATATCTCAACCCTGTGACCCATAAATTCCACCCCCAGATATTTACCCGACAGAAATGAGAACATACACAAAAAGACTTGTACAAGAACGTTCACAGCAGCCTTATTTACGCTAGCTCCATAACAGCCGTCGACTGGAAACAACCCGACTGTCCGGCGGAAGGATGGATAAACAAATCGCTGTAGATTCATATGATGGAATATCAAGCAACAGAACAGACCAGAGTATTTATACAAGCACGATATGAATTAACCTCACAGACCTTATGCTGAGTGAAAGAATGCATAGTGTACATTCCACTCAGCGGAAGTTCTAGAACGGGTAAAATTAATCTCTAGAGATAGAAGCCAGAAAGCGTTGCCC